>FXXK01002011.1:67634-84069 GCA_900184695.1 Betula pendula
TTTCAACTAAACATCAGAAAATTAATAATTTTTTGTTAGTTTAAAAATAGTCTGACAGAATGCATATGGAGTACTCTTAGATTAAGAAAGTGGGCATCTCACTCCAAAGAGTGTACTCTTGATTCAAGCTTTTGTGGCATCTGAACTCCAAGAACTCTAATATGGAGTTTATGAGGGTCAAGATAAAATAAGTCAAGGATTTAGAGAACTCCTCGTTGTATTGCATAGGGAATGTACCAAACCATGAATTTCTAAATGTTTTAGGCAAAGCAAAAACTGAACTAAAATATGCAATAAAAGTAGTTTGTAGTGTTCGGTGTTGGAAACAAACAACAACCTGTTACAATGATTCACAAATATAAGATTTTGTTTCATATATCTTCTATATAAAAAGCCTCTATCCCATGAACAGTATTTTTAGAGTAAAATGACAATTTTAACCTTCAATCACTTTTCACTTATGTTATTTTTTCTGAAAATTATCATATATTTTTTGGTATTTTCACATATCTATTTTGTTGTCCTCATAGATTTTTTTGTGGTTATCTGTTTTTTTAGCCTGGTCCAGATTCGTCAGTCTCCCGGGACTTTGACTGGGAAAAAGTTGAACCTTTGAATCAAGAACCGAAAGATTCTGCCATGAATGATGAGGGCGACGAGCCTTTGGTGGATTCGATGCTTTTTGACTCCAGATCAAGACTCTTCTGGGTTTACCAGATCCAAGTCAACAGGTTAGTATTATTAACCTCAAGATTTAGTCTTGGTCTGGTTACCAAGAAAATGAGGGGAATTATGAAGAAATTAAATTATGAGTCTTTCGTTTTTCATTAAATAGGATGCCAGACGCAAGAAACATCAAGAAAATGATGTGATAAAATTATTCGAATCAGTGGATATCAATTTTTTTTTTTTTTTTTGTTGAAACTAAAGAAAAATGAACAAATGAGGGTTAGAGTTCTACTATATTCTCAGAGACGAACATAGGACTAGGGGTCTATATGTTATTTTGTCGGGTTTTCTCGGCAAATGCATGAAACCCTAGGACTTCCAATTTAGACCATGTTACTTTCTTTTTCATCATAAGGCTTTTTCCAAGAAGTTCCCTCTTGGAAAAAGGGTTAGTCATGGATGGATGTGGTAGATACCAAAACATAGGCGTATGATTTGAGTAGTAACAAATGAGTAAAG
Organism: Betula pendula; assembly: GCA_900184695.1. Classification (NCBI taxonomy): domain Eukaryota; kingdom Viridiplantae; phylum Streptophyta; class Magnoliopsida; order Fagales; family Betulaceae; genus Betula; species Betula pendula. Next base: position 68,823 of record FXXK01002011.1, read on the forward strand.
CTACTTATAATTTGATGTGACAATTTATAATTTATAAAATAATTAAGTTAAAGATTGATAGAGTTTTTCTTGAAATTAGGTCGGATGAAATTTTTTCAACCTACTCTATAAAAATGATATGTGTTTATTTTTTTAATAGCATGTAAGATGTAGATGTTTTAATAGAAATTTTTCCAACTTTGTCCTTAATATTGAAAAAACATGTATTTTTCACATGCTAAAGAGATATATATTTTTTTTTTTTAAAAAAAGAGATATATGTTATTTTTATAAATTAGGTTAAATGAAATTTTTTTCAACCCAGTTAAAAATAAAAAACTCTCTCCATAAAAAAAATTATCAATTTCTCTTAATTATTTCACCAACTAACGGCAGCGTGCCATCCGGATCAATAGAGTGGAAAAATGGATAATAGGTTGAGAAAGTATTGATTATTATATGTGCTGGTGAATAGTGGTGTTGAAAATTGTGATGGAATTTGGGCTTTGTTTTGACTGTCGTGCTCCCTTTTTTTATTTATTTATTTATTTTTTCTATTCAAAAGCTCCCTTTTTGCCTTAATTTCTTAGCTTTGGTCTTAAAGAATTTTGTTGGATTCGTGGTGCGATGTTGACTCTTTAAAAGGAAATACTACAATATCTATCTGTAAAGCTTATATTGCAATGTTGACTTATGAAAGAGAAATACTACAACATTTACCAATAAAATTTAAATTTAGGATGATGTTGCAGAAATTAAACTACCTTAACCAATTATCTTCAGATCAGTGTTGGGATTTGAATTTGGAATTGGAATTGGAAAAAAGATAGCCACATCTATTATATATTAAATCAAGTTGGAGTCAGAGCGTGAAAGACCCGCCTCGACTAAAGTTTAATTAAGTTGAGTATGAGTGGATGAAGACAACTGTAGATCGTTGTCCAACAACTTTATTGTATGGGATAAGATTACTGAAGAATCTGAGATTACTTAGGGATAGAATAAAATTATATGTTTATGTTTATTCACTTATTAATTATGATGTGTTTTTTTTTTTTTTGGAAGCAATTATATATGATGTGTCAAAGTAATTTTACAAACAAAAATTGAAACAATCCTGTCGCAGATCAAAATTATATGAGTTTTTTATTTTTATTTTTTTATGCACTTATTATGTACGGTAAGTGAATAATAGTTTTTTTTTTTTTAATCAAAAGAGGAGAAAGGGGAAGGGGAAAGTGAATAAGAGTTAACTGTAAGGTATTAGCTCAACAAAATTGCATTAATTTTTTTTTAATGGAAATTGTTTCATAAGGGCCTGAATTTGACCCATGTTTCTTTTTTGTGTTTCTTTTTTAACCCAAGAATTGTAAGTTGCTTTTAGTAAACTTAATTCCTTTTGAAATTCAGCTTTACAATATTAAGATAAGGCTCACATTGGGTGAAGATTCTCAAAGGTTTAATTTGTGTTATCTTTTTCTTTTTTTTTTTTTTTTTTTTGAGGGATACTTTATGCCATGGCATCTAGTGCGCACGAAAATGCCTTACATTTATTTATTTAACTAGTGGAATCACGAAAATGCCTTTTTTAATCTTTTTATTTTATTTTTTTCATATTTTTTAAGTGTAAATGGTATTTCTTGTTGCAATAAAATTGCATTAATTTTTTTTAATGGAAATTGTTTTATAAGGGCCTGAATTTTATCAATGTGGCAAATAAGAGCCAACGTTTTTAATTTTGACAATTAAATGCTTCAAGTTCTTGCCTTGTGACAAATTAGTCTAGCCCTCAAATTTGATTGACAGCTAGAACGACGAAAAATTTAACTGCTGACCTTATTTGTCACAAGGCAATCATAAGAAATTCAATTCTTAAATTGTAAAAATAAGAAATTCGGACCCTTATTTATCACAAGGATAAAACTTAAGTCCTTATGGAATAATTTACATCTTTTATTCGTAGCAATAGGGTATTTGAAACAAAAAGTTTGCATTTGTGCTCATGTAATGCTAAAGGGAGGACCCAAGTTTTCTCTGTGTCCTCTCAAAAGTAATGTGTCTTTTAAAATTATCATTAAACTTGTGATAGTTTGATATTAAATTTTGATTCAACAGTCATTTTAAAAGGCACATCATTTTTAAAATGACTGAAAATAAATTTGAGTCCTCCTTCTAGCATTATTCTTTGCGCTCACCTTTATAACTTTTCATCCGTTTTAAAATCAAAATTAAACAAAAGATCTAAATTTAAAGGAGTTAAGATCGAACATTGAAATTTGGAGGTATATTTTGTTTAAAAAAATAAAAAAAAATCAATTTGAGAGGTTCTGTAGTTTCGTTAACAGTTTTAGGAAATTCCTTGAGACAATTATGTTATGTTGCTTTCGCTACCCATTGATTCATTGAATAATTTAAATCATTACACGTAAGTTACGGAAGCATATTCAAAAACACTTTAATGTAAGCTAATTAATTTGATTTGCTTTATTGATATAAACATCCGGCCACCTTCATTTTAGAGTTGTCAATTTTTTATATTATTTTCGAATTTAACATCAATTCAATACGGAATTAGTAAATTAGAGTTGAAGAGCCTGATCCATTTAATTAAATGAATTCAATTAAAATTGACTTATATAATCTTATACTCATATTTGATCATGATTCAAATATGGGTATAAGCGTTGAAGATGATGACATTTACTATTTCTCCAAAATGCCCTGTTTAACTTAGCTTTGTTGTTAGTTGAACTGCGTTGCCACACGCTCGATTGGTTTAATTCATAGACTCCAAATGCTCTGTTTTGCCAAAGGAAATGTTCTGTTCTTTTGGTCTACCAACTTTTTTTAAAGAATTTTCTTTTAACAAATTCTTACCATACTTTTTTCAGTCTACCAACTTTTTTTCTTTAAGTTGTTAAATCAATTGTTTAACTTTATTTTTTTTTTTTTTCTTTTTCTTTTGAGAGCCTGAGAGGTGTATAGTTAAAAGACTACTAAAGACAGTGCAAAAAATCAACAATTCATTTTGACAATTTTTCTTTTTTGAAAAGTTTTAGGTATGTAATCAAACTTTTATATTAATTACGCTTTTATATTTAGATTGTTTTTTTAAATTAATTGTTTATGAATATATATAGTTTTTGTTACATATTTTAATTGTATTAAATATGTAATTATGGTTACGAAACAATTATTGTTGAAAGAGCATTTTCAGTAATAAATATTGTTAAGTGAATAAATGATTATCTGGTTACGTACATTAAAAATAATATATTTAAGACTATCAATAATAAAAAAAATTTATACAACGATTTCAAAATATTAAGACTCGTTAAGGACAATTGATTAAATTTATGTTAGACGTGACAAAATAAATTGTGAGTTAGATTTATATGTTTTAAACAATAATTAAATTTTTGTTGAAACATTTATTTGTTTTCGTTAGTTCTATTCTTTAATATTTTGTTATTCAACTTTAGTTTTTTTTTTTAATCATAAAAAAATAATAATAATAAAATAAAAGCTTGACTCCTCTTATGTATAATTCTGGCTCCGCTACGCCCACACACAAAAGGAGTAGGAATTTGTCTTCTTACAAAAAAGGAAAAAAAAAAAAAGAAAATCAGGAAAGAAAGAAAGCAAGCTGGACAAAAACATAAGTTTGACTTTTACTTCCCTTTGTGATATGAACACAAGAACCAAATTGATTTTCTTGAGTAATACAGAGGAACAAGGGGCTAGGGGACAAGAACTTGGTTGTTCACGCGTTCAAGTTGGATCACTAAATTTTCCACGTCCAATGATAATCATAAATAATGCATTTGGAAGGCTACCCTTACTTGTGAACTCCGTGTCCTTTGCAATTTTCCACTTCTCACCAACTCTCTTTGGGCAATGGCTGCCAGTACCTTCCTCTCTTCATCTTCTTCCTCCCATCCCACCTGGACCTACGACGTCTTCTTGAGTTTCAATGGTGAAGACACGCGCAAGAACTTCACTGACCACCTCTACTTCGCTCTGAAAATTGCTGGAATCAACACCTTTAGAGATGACAATGAGCTTCGGAGAGGAGAAGATATTACATCCGAATTGTTGTCGGCAATACAAAGGTCTAAAATCTCTGTCATCGTCTTCTCCAAGAACTACGCGGCTTCCAAGTGGTGCCTGGAAGAACTTGTGAAGATTATAGAGTGCCGAAGAACAGTGAGGCAGCTGGTTCTGCCAATCTTCTTTGATGTTGAACCATCGGATGTGCGCAAGCAAATTGGTAGTTTTGCGCAAGCATTTTCGGAACATGAAAAGCAATGCTTGTTGGACAAAGGCAAGGTACTCAGGTGGAGGGCAGCTTTGACGGAGGCTGCTAATTTGTCCGGGTGGGATTTAAGAAACACTGCAGATGGGTAAGTGTGCTCTAGCCAATCATTTTTAGATCTTTTAACTTTACTGCTATAGATTTCCAATTTGATGGACATAAATAATGATAATAGCATAATGGAACTGTATTGCTTGCAATGTGTTAGAAGTCATTGATCAATCCTATTGGCTCTGTAAAGAATAAAAACTAGATGTGATTAGAGTTTATGTTCAAATTTTCCCAAAAAAAAAAAATCATAATAAAAAAACTAATCGAAGCTTTTGCTATTAACAATAGATTCAGAGAAGATCAAGACAGGCTAAGGTTAAAGTTAACAAATCTAAATTAGTTTTATATAATTATATGTCTCATAAAGCAATTTTCATATTTTATCCTACAACATATTCATGTATTCTTCCCTCTTTTTTTCTCTCTCTTTTTTTTTTTGTTGCTATTTTTTACTTCTTTTCATTTGTTCTTTTGGTCCAATAGAGGCTTAATTGGCTACATAACAAGAGGTAGACCTTTCTCTTTAGAAGTCTCAAGGTTTAGTTGGGATTTGATGTTTAGATTTTTGTATGAAAAAAAAGGGAAATTTTTAGTAGCGAACTAAGTTAATACTCACAATGTTTACATAAAATAAAATTTGGCCCAAGTAGTATTTTAAGTGCTAGTGTCTAATGGATAATGGCCAAAATATGCTATGAGTTTTTATCTGTTATCATGAAATTTATATTTTCTATATTTAGATGCGTACTTGTATGATTTGACTCAAACTAACTTCCAAAATAATTTGCAGGCAAGAAGCTAAGTTTATTAGGAAAATTGTTGAAGCGGTTTCAAGGGAACTCAAGAATAGCGCATACTTATATGTCACACTCTACCCAGTTGGAGTAGATTCTCGTGTGCAAGACATCACCTCATTGTTAAGGGTTGGAGCCAATGATGTCCGCGTGGTAGGAATTTGGGGAATGGGTGGAACGGGGAAAACCACCATTTCTAAAGCCATATATAACCATCTTTTTCATAGTTTTGAATGTAAAAGTTTTCTTGCAAATATTAGGGAAACTTCTAAGCAACCTAATGGTCAGGTTCGATTACAGAAGCAACTTCTTTCTGATATTCTTGAAGACNGTTTTCTTGCAAATATTAGGGAAACTTCTAAGCAACCTGATGGTCAGGTTCGATTACAAAAGCAACTTCTTTCTGATATCTTGAAGACAAGCAAGATAAAGGTAAATAATGTTGATAGAGGAATTGCTATGATACAAGAAAGACTATGTGGTAGAAGGGTACTTGTTCTTCTTGATGATGTAGACCAGTTGGAGCAACTTAATGGCCTAGCTAGAAGTCGTGATTGGTTCGGACCAGGAAGTAGAATTATTATAACAACTAGAGACGAGCATTTGCTAAAGACGCTTGAAGTGGACGAAGTATATAGGGCCAAAGAAATGAGTGAAAATGAATCTTTGGAGCTCTTTAGTTGGCATGCGTTTAGGAACAGTTATCCCACTGAAGATTATATGGACTTGTCAAGAAGTGTTGTTGCTTATTCTAGAGGATTACCACTAGCTCTTGAAGTTTTGGGTTCTTTTCTATTCTCTAGGAGCATTCGGGAATGGAAAAGCACATTAGAGAAATTGAAAAGGATCCCTCATGCTCAAATTCAGGAAAAGCTTAGAATAAGCTTTGATGCACTAAGTGATAGTACTGAGAAGGATATATTCCTTGATATATCTTGTTTCTTTATCGGAATGGACAAAAACTATGTTATACAAATATTGGATGCTTGTGGTTTTCGTGCAGAGATTGGAATTAGTGTCCTCATTGAGCGGTGTCTTCTTTCAATTAGTGAGAAAAACAAGCTCATAGTGCATGATTTGCTTCGAGACATGGGAAGAGAAATTGTTCGTGAAGAATACCCCAAAATACCGGGAAAGTGTACTAGATTATGGTTGCATGAGGATGCATTTGATATATTGGAAAAATGTGAGGTAAGAACTTCCTCTCTATATATATATATTTTCTTAAAAAAAATAAAGGATAGATCATATTTTAGCCCCTTATTTCAAATTACCTATGAACTTTAATTATTGCAATTCATCTCTTAAATTGAAATTTCTGTTTTGATTTGCTCCTTTAATTAAATCCATCGATTAGTTTGCATGGAAAGAATAGAATGTGTCGTGCATGTACATCTAGAACCTACCAATTAGTTAAAAAAAAAAAAATTGAATTCACCACGGCCTAGCCATGGAGGAGTCCATGGCCTAGGGTCTCGATGGCCAGAGACCCACAACCTCCCCTTGCCTTGGAGACACACAGCCAGGTCATTGGTCTCTGGCCATGGTGACCCACGACTAGGGCATAAATCTCAATGGCAATGGGAGGCTATGGTAGCTTTTTTATTTTTATTATTATTATTTTTTATGTAAGGGGCATAATTGTATTTTTACACATCTAATGTGGTGTATACCGGTTAGAAAAATGTCAAATTGGTCACGTGGAGAATTTTTTATCCAATTTAACATAAAATATTAATGCAAAGGGTAACCTGAAAGTATGGTGTAATTTGAGGGGGTTTATTATCACTATTTAAAGTTTTCAAGGTATTGCAAATAGATTGTTAGTTTGAGGAGATAAGTTTAATTTCCTCTTTCTTTATGATAAGTACATAAAAGAACTCTCATCTTAATCTTTTTCGTAGCAGGGAACAGAAGCAGTTGAAGGACTAGCTTTAAAATTGCCAAGATTAAGTGAGGTAAATTTCAGTACAAGAGCATTTATAGAGATGCAGAGACTGCGATTACTCCAACTTGATCATGTACACCTCACTGGAGATTATGAACATATTTCCAAAAAGTTAAGGTGGCTCCGTTGGCATGGATTCCCGCTAAAGTTTTTGCCAAACAACTTTTACTCAAGAAACCTAGTTGCGATTGATTTGCGATATAGCAATCTCACACAAATTTGGAAAAATTCCAAGGTATATTATATTCGTAACCATTAAGCCATAAGTTTTGACGTTTTAGGTGCTAATATTCTTGTTTCTTTCTTTTCTCATGTGTTCAGCAACAGTTTGAGAAGTTGAAATTCCTAAATCTCGGTCATTCTCATTACCTGACTCAGACCCCTAACTTTGCAAGACTCCCTAATCTTGAGGAATTAATACTCAAAGATTGTATGAGCTTGTTTGAGGTTCACCAATCTATTGGGGATCTTAATAATCTTGTTTTGGTAAATTTGAAAGATTGCAGAAGTCTTGAAAGTCTACCAAGGAGTGCCTATAAGTTGAAGTCTCTTCAAACTCTCATTCTTTCTGGTTGTTCTAAAATTGACAATTTGGCGGACGAGTTGGGGGAGATGGAATCCTTGACTACTTTGCTTGCAGATAACATTCCTATAAGACAAGTTCCATATACTATAGTACGATTGAAGAACCTCAAACGCTTGTCGCTGTGTGGGTGTAAAGGATCAGCATCTAAGTCACTATCTTCACTCTTTTGGTCTTGGATATCCCCAATGAGAAGTTCCACGTCAGTCAATCTATTGCCTGCTTCACTACAAGGCTTGATCTCACTAACAAAATTAGATCTCGTAGATTGCAATTTATCAGATGATGCAATTCCTAAAGATCTTGTGAGTTTATATTCCCTTAAATCTTTAAATCTAGAAAACAATCATTTTCATAGCCTACCATCGAGCTTTGGTGATTTTTTGAAGCTTAAGACTCTCATTGTGGATTATTGCACAAATCTTCGATCAATTCCAGACTTACCACCAAGTTTGGGTTCGCTGTGTGCAGAAGGCTGCACAGCGTTAGAAAGAGTGCCAAATATATCAAATATCTCAAATATGGAAATTTTGGACTTCACTAATTGCAAAAAATTAGTCGAGACTCCAAGCTCAATTAATTTATTGAAGTCCATTATAGACGTGAATTTGAGTGGGTGCAGTAGTGCAACAAATACTTTTAAACAGAGCATCCTACAGGTTCTCTCTCTCTCTCTCTCTCCCTCTCTCTCTCAAAATATGTATTTTTCAAAGTACTGCTTATATACATCATGTTTTTGATGGTACAGCAAATGGCTCTGAGTGGAGTACTTGGTGTTTGTTCGCACATTTTTCTCCCAGGCAATGATATTCCTGATTGCTTTACGTACAAGAATGAGGGACCCTCCGTATGTTTTGAAGTGCCTCACATTATTGATGGTAATATGGAAGGGTTCACTGTATGCATTGTTTATTCAAAGCGTCAAAGAGTAGCTACTGAGTATACCATCAGGATTTCAGTAATCAACTATACCAAGAGTAGGACTCAGACTCCATTAGGTGAAATAAACCTCAATTCCTATTATGAAGATGATCACATCTGGCAAGTCAATCTTCCTAGACCTTGGTTCAATTTGGAGGCCGGTGACCAAGTCGAGTTTATTGTAAATTTTGGGTCAGGAATCAATGTTAAGAAGATAGGGGTCTACCTAAGATACGTCAGAGTTATTGATGAAAAAATGATTCACTATGCCTCTACATCAAATAAGGATGCCATTGTTGTTATTGATGATGAAGATCAGGTTGCGATCGAGTCTAAAAGAGGTCTTAGGGATGATGATAAAGCAGAATCAAGCCATGGTTGCTTTGAGGACGAACGAGAGGCTAAAAGATTGAGGTGTGATCATAATACTGAAATGAGTATAGATGACGATTGAAGAAAACACAATAGACGTATAGAGCAAGTGCATTCCATAATTCTTTTATGGTATCAAAGTCACTTACAATGTGAAACAAACTATAGCATATATTATACAAAGATGCTCTTCATTTCAAGTGAAAATACACATTTTATATGAGCTATTTTCTCACACGACATGCATTTTTAACCTTAATTTTGTTACAAAATATGTCTTTCCTTCTACTATGACCTTTTTTTCATTAAAGAAGTCAGAAATGCATCTTCTCTCATGTGTTAAAAGAACTCGAATGAATGATGAATATAAATTACCTACATTACTGGTAATTTATTGGTTATTTTATTGACGAATAGTATGGATATGATTGGTTGCCTTGGGCTCCTACTATTCCATAAGTAAACAAAAAAAAGTTTTTATTAGGTGGGAGGGGGTGTCCTATCCACCGCCAATGCTTAAAACTAAAGCTGATAATTTTGGACATGACCCACGAATTCGATATAAACTCAACACGAAATTAATGAATTATGGTTTACGGATTTGACCTGTATAATTAAATTGGTCGAATTAACATTGACTTATATAATCTTATACCCATGTCTCAACAGAATCTGAATTCAACACGCAAACATGAATTGCAACACCTATTATAAAACTAGAAAGCTAAGAAGAGAGTATAGGATCCAACATATTACAGATAAAAACCCATTGGACTATATTGTGTGCTTTTGAATTGACTGTTACACTTGTTGTTTTTGCATTCACAGATTTAAAGCATAATAGAGCTCTATGGATGTTGGCAACAATCAAACTGATCCCTCTTTCTACTATTTAGGTGTTTTTTGTCAATGAGCATATCAACCCACAATTTACTAAAAATATTTAAAAAATCGCAACAATTCAATCATCATTCAAATATCTTCCCCACAATGAATGAACAAATTTTATTGAAAAGAAAGACATACAATATCATTCAAACAAGTAGCTATTCCAGCTGATATGTAGTTGAGACAAACAAATCAATAAATTAAAGCAACAAGACGTACATTCGGCACCAATCGAGCTCAGCTCTTCATTCAATTCTTCAATGGTATAAGCCAGCCATTGAAGTCCTAAAGTAGTATAAACTAGCCATTCAAATCTTCCGGTTTTCATCATTTTCAAGTATTTGTTTTAAGTCTTCAAGTCGCCACTGCCAGAACCTCTCTTCGCTCGTCATTTTCAGTTAAGTTCAATTCCCATTATTGTGGCGTTTGGTGGAGGGTAATCTTTTAAGATTCTTGAGAATCTTATAAGCAAAAAAACTGTCACGCCCTCGAAAATTAACTAACCTGTAACTAATTTGGCACGATTCCCAAAACCTATGTACAGCGTAAATAAGTTCAAAGGTAACTATCTTTCTAGTTAACTCTATAAATTAAATAAACTAAAAGGTCACCGCTAATGGCTCAAATTCTTGTAGTGGTTATAGAAATATTATATAAATTTAGTGATAATTAATGGAGGAGAAATTATGTGAAGCATCTTCTTGATAACAAGCTGCCTTGATCATTTCTCTTGTTCCCCCACCATGTTAACGTTTTGGGCCCTATAATTATCATAATTAATATATATCAAGTACCCTTCCATCTCCAAAGGATGGAGGGGGTATACAGTGAAAGAAGCATCAAAGGACTCATCCTGGAGATTGAACTCCAAATACATATTCTTACTTCTCTTACAATTCTTTGACCATATTCTGCTCGCGTTTTTTTTTTTTGCTCGTGTTATTGCAAAGGGGGAATGTACCAAAACCATGAATTTCTAAATGTTTTAGGCCAAGAAAAAAGTGACCTAAAAATATTGGCTTCAAAATCTGCAAGAAAAAGCAGTTTGTAATGTTCTGTGTTGGAAACTACTAACAACACTCTGTTACAATGATTTACAAATATAAGGTTTTGGTTCCAATAAAATAAATAAAAAGCAACAAAAGTTCTTTGTAATAAGAGTAGTGTTAAAAAGGCTTAATTGCACAAAGGTTACTCATGAATGTCGCAGACACCTAAACGTAGGTATATGATTTGCGTATTTACAAATGAGTGGTCTGAGGGGGGGTACCACGGGCTTGTTGAGTGCTAATGTCTTTAAGGCCCCGTTTGTTTTGACGTAAAATGATTTCCGTTGAAAAATGGTTTTTGAGAAATTGATTTTCAGGAAAATGATTTTCGCTGAAAATATTTTTTGGTGTTTGGCGCGCACGGAAAATCGCAAATATTTTCTTATATTTTCAACCAATCATATTAACAAAAAAAAATTATTTTTTATGCACAATTTTAAAAAATTAATATAAATTGTCCCGAAAATGTCTCGAGCGGGTCTAAAAAATGTCACGGACGGATCCCGAAAATGTTACGGGCGGATCCCAAAAATGTCCCGGGCGGTTCCGAAAATGTCCCGAGCGGGTCCTGAAAATGTCCCGGGCGGTTCCGAACATGCCCCGGGGAGGTCCCGAAAATGTCCCGTGTGAGTTCCGGGGAGGTCTCGAAAATGTCTAGGGCGGGTCCCGAAAATGTCCCGGGCGGGTCCTGAAAATGTCCCGGGTTGGTTCCGGCGGGGTCTGGTGGTGTTTTAGCTGTGGTCTACCAATTTGAGAATGTGACGCTTAAACTTGGAAAATTGTTTACGGTTTTAAAAAGGGAAAACCATTTTACGGAAATTAAAGAAGATTTTTCGGTCAAACTGAAATGATTTCCGTTGACTGTTATTTTACGCCTCACCAAACACGGAAAATGATTTCTGAAAATCATTTTCTGTCGAAACAAATGGGGCCTAAGACATAAAATTGGAAGTAATTTTAAATGCTTTTTTACTGTTTCGGCATTTTGCAACTTCTTGTTGTCTATGTTGGAATTGATTATGGTTATGTTTGTTAAAGGTTGAGGGAAATTTTTTTTTTAATACTAATAAGGAGTGATTGATGAGATATAAAGTAGAAAGAATGTTGTGAATTTTTTGTATAGAAAAATGAAAAAATTTTGTTTTTTAGTGAGTTTTTTATTTGAATAGTAATAAAAAATAAATGATGTGATATAAAAAATAAAAATAAAAAAGTTGTTAAAAAGTGATTGGTGAAATATTAAAAGTGGAGTTGATTTGAAAAAAAAAAAAAAAAAAAAAAAAGGAAGAGAAGATGAGTAGAAAAAAAAAAAATTAAGGATACGATGATTTAAGGATACGAGCTCTCATTATTATCATGTTTTAAAAACTTGATTATTCTGAGATTTTGGTATAATCAAATTTTTTAAATTGCAAATACAATTTCCTGGCATTACGCTTAAAGCCGGGAAAGTTTCAGGATGATTCTTTACACATATTTTATTCCCAATACATAAAATAAAAANGTTGTTAAAAAGTGATTGATGAAATATTAAAAGTGGAGTTGATTTGACAAAAAAAAAAAGAAAGAGAAGATGAGTAGGAAAAAAAAAAAATTAAGGATATGATGATTTAAGGATACGAGCTCTCATTATTATCATGTTTTAAAAACTTGATTATTCTGAGATTTTGGTATAATCAAATTTTTTAAATTGCAAATACAATTTCCTAGCATTACGCTTAAAGCCGGGAAAGTTTCAGGATGATTCTTTACACATATTTTATTCCCAATACATAAAATAAAAATATGTGGCAAGAAAGTTGCTCCTAAAATATTGTCAGGAAAGTTTCTTTCTTGGCCCATAAAATATATGTGCCAGTAAAACTTTCCTGCCACATATATTATATGTGCCAGAAAATTGCATTTCTCGACACGGGAGACCTAGCATAAGTGAAACTAGGGTTAAGTATTGGTTAATTCGGTGCTGGTAGAGCTTATTTCGACTATCGAATCAAAATTTTCGGTTAATTCGGTTAAGCGGTTAAACGGTTAAGCGGTTAATTATCAGTCGGTTAAGCAGTTAAGCGGTTAATTATTGGTCGGTTAAGTGGTTAATTATCGGTTAAGACCATACTGAGAGAGAGAAAGATTGTGACTCTATGAGAGACTCTAAAACTGAGAGAGAGAGAGAGAGACCGTGATCCGTGACTGTGAGAGACTGAAAGATAGAGTTTGGAGTCTTTGGACCTGCTGGTGCATGTTAGATGGCTTGGACCTACTGGTACATGTAAGAGTTGGACCTGCTGGTGCACCGTGAAGAAATGAGGAGATTAAGAATCTGAGACAATGGGTGGGTGGGTGTAGCCGTGTAGGGGTTAGGGTTACAAAATGTGAAAGAAAACTAAAAAGAATAAAAACGGTGGCGTTTTGATTAAAAAAAAATTATAAACTTTCAAAACGATGTCGTTTTGGTTAAAAAAAATTAAAAAAAATATATATGTAGATTCGGTTAATTCGGTTAACTTGGTTAACCGATAAAATAAAATTTATATCGATTAACCGATTTAATCGAATTTTGGTATAGATTTTTATACCGACTACCGAACAAATAATAGTCGGTTATGGTTCAATGGCGGTCGGCAAGTGCTCGGCAGACGGTCGGTAGGCGTTTAACGGTTAATTTGCCTACCCCTAAGCGAAAGCTAGAAATTAAACGTAAAACTTCCTTGGCGTTAAAGAAACACAAGGTAACAAAGTATTTTTTGTAGTGATGATTGTGGACGACTTCCTTTTTTTTTTTTATTTTTTGACTTACGACTTGTTTGAAATTAGTTGGAAAGCTTAAAAAGTATTTTTAGTATTTAAAAAGTTGTGCTAAATAAAAAGTTAGTCTGTTTAATAAAAAATTGTAAAAATACTTATTTGACTTTTTACTCTAAAAATTGTCAAAACACACTTTTAAGAAAAACTCAAAAATAAAGCTTTTGCTAAAAGATTCATTTTTATTTTAAAAACTCTAATTTTTAACTCAATCCCAAACAAATCCTTAAACCTTCTAGGTGAAGTGGTGATCAACGGGTTCACCATTTTAGGGTGGAGGACTTCTTTTGTAAGCTATAATATTTGTAACAAATAATTTAGATTTAGAAACGGGATCACGATTTCATAGTAGATGACTTCTTTCGCAAAAGTCATTTCAAGACTCTAATAATCATCCATTTTTAAATATATTAATTATAAGGACAAATTTTTTTTACTAATTGACCTTTAAGAATAATATGTGTTCTTAACATATAAAAAAAATATTTATTTTTTTAATAATATGTGCTTCTCATATACTTTTTTAATAGTATTAATAAAAAAAATTATTTTTTACATACTTAAAAAATAAATATAATTTTTTAGCGACAAATTTATTAGAAATTTTTACTAAAAATTTTATTTGCGTAGGGAGATCAGCTGGCCGGGGGATGCACGCTAAACTTTATTTGAACCACGTAAACTCTACGTCAAGGGCTTCGTTAGACTTTTCTTCCACAAGTTCCATAACCAAGTTTTCTTTTTTTTTTTTTTTTTAATGCGGGAAAGTCATTTCCATGTCTTCCACATTCAGCATGCACTTTCAATCTGAGTGACGCGCACAATTTTCTACGAAATTATTGTGTTGTTTCGGTTAGTAATTAATTAATCAAAATAAAACCCGAATTCTGCATTTAATTAGTGACGCTAGCTATAACTGATCATGAATACCAGTGTTTTAAAAAATGCCGCTATTTTACGTAAAATAAAAAATAAGCTGTATTATTCTATTTTTGTAAAAAAATGATATTATTTACAGTAAAATACTACTGTATTATTTTCTTTTACCTATTTTTTATTTTTTATTTTTTTTTTCCACAGATTAATGTACTCACATAAAATAAACAAAATAAAGGTAATGAATTTACTCGATAGTAAACACAAAGTTATAATACAGCGGAGCACATGATGCAATTAGGTGCAAGACAGGAACTGGTCTTTTTTCCTAAAATTCCTTATTCTTTCTCTAATTTTTCTAAAATTTCTTTCTAACAATTTTATTTTATTCTTTTGTCATAATTATCACTATTTAATTCTAGTATAAAATTAATTAATCTGAGTACTTGTGAGAAAGAAAGATGACATTAGTCTTCTATTGTTTTGAATTATATCGTACGTCCTTTTTTTTTTTTTTTTTTTTTTTTCTGTTGAACTTTCTGGATGACATAAAGTCAAGCACGTGTCGAGCTTTCATATTAAGTGCACAGGACTTTGTGTCGAGCCTATAAATCAAAGCTCTGAGCTTTCATATTAAGTGAACACATTCAGGTAATTTTCTGGCAGTTAACA
>FXXK01002013.1:33902-50662 GCA_900184695.1 Betula pendula
TCAGGTGGGGTCGAGCATGGGAAAGCACGCACGTAGGGAGAGGGTGTGGAGGATGGAGAGGCGTAGAATGGTGGCATTGGTAGGCTGCATGGGTCCGAGGGGGATAGATTTGGCTTCCCGAAAAGTGGGAGGAGAGATGGAAAGAAAGAGGCAAAAAAAAAAAAAAAAAAAAACTATTACTGTATTGGTGGCGGAGAGTACGGCGCTACGCATGAGACACACAAGGCAATATGTGAAATGGGTGATGGAGGACAAGGGTGAAAATCTGGCTTCACACTTCTTTGTAACACTTGGGTAACAGAAATTTGACAATTGAAAAAGATAAATAGGCTACCAATCTTAATACAATAGAGAGACAGACAGCAAGAGAACCATTATGCAATAAACAAACTTTTAAATTGATTTGATAAGGGTTTGCCATATAATCGATACGACGTATTCCACTTCGCTTTTTTCTGAGATATCATATTCTTATGCACTTCTAGAAAGAAAATTCCAGCAGTAGAAGTCATAATAATTGTTTGACAAATCTGGCGATCCACAAACTTTATAGATTAGCAGTGGACGAGATTATAAGAATATTAAAGTTTTCAGCAGTTGAGAAATTCACACAACAAATCCAACAAGAATCTAAGACCTATTGCTTTAAATAAGATCGAACCCTGATTTGCCCATACAAAAAAATAGTGAAAAACTTCTCAGCCTGAAAAAAAAAAGGGAAAAAAACATTAGATATATAGATATGTAACATAATGTATTCTGTATTAACCAAATAAAATTGGTAAGCAACAAATGGGACAAATATTTAAAACAACAAATGCCTAAATATATATAGCATCATAGACATATGAGGAAAACATGAGAATCACAGATAGAATTCTTTTAAGATATTTATCAAATTTTCAGTCTTGTTATCTCCGTAAAGTCAGGAAAGGCTCAGCGTCTTGGTACCTTTTCATAGAATTGAATGAAAAAAAATACGATGTAGAGATCAATAATTCTAGTGTCGTATAATAGATATATACTAATAGCTACTAAATAATCACAAAGCCAACATGTCCCTCTTCTCCTGTTTCACTCACTTAGCTCCATTTTCAAGACATGGGAAGCAACAATGAACAAGCAATAGAAGAAAATTGTTTTGTTTGCGAATCCAAGCTCGTAGCAGTCTGAAATACAAGTACATGACAGACTATAAAATAGTGTCCAGTTACTTACACTTAATTAGCCCTCCAATTAATCAAAACCCAGATGGTATAGCATTCGGAGTTTGGAATGGTCATCTAACGAGGAAAAGAAATAAGTTTGAATGAAGAAAAGGAAGAGGAATGCATTGAGTTTGGAGTAGAAGTTGATATGGGCAAGGAGGAAGAAAAAAAAGCTCATGGAGGAAAACAAAGAGAAGCGGTTGAGATGAAAATGTGATCAAACTCCTATCATGCTAAGAGCCAAGTATCCAAATCAACTTAACAAAATTGCTCATGCTCCTATATTCATTTGAAATTAAAAAATTTACTGAGATTCGAGGATTAGGAAAACACATCAACATAAGATTGTAATCAAATGTTTGCTATTCCTAACCTTGCAACCTTGGCATGAAAATGTTCAAGAATAAGCATCTCAAATTGCCATGACGAATACAAAAAAGCATTGAAAGGAGAGATTAATTGTCAAGAGTTGTGATGGCCTCTAAAATCAACCCTAAACAAAGTTCTTGCTTTCTGAATCCACAATCCAAATCTCCTCCTCTTTCTTAGCATATCCTTAAAAATGGGCAGCAAATGTTTGGACTCGTCAATTCGCCATATTATTGAAAGAAAGATATGAGATGTATTTACATATTAAGCAAGAATCATTAACCTAAACTATAGAGTGATCATCTGAATGATTGTAAGAACACCAGCAAACTGAAGTTGCTTTCTTTAACTATTGGAATACAACTACGGGTACCGTCAAAAATTTGCATGTCCATATAAGCAGATTCAATTTCAGTATGATGTAGGTCGACGGATGGTGGAGCGAGCACCAAGGTAAGACCGCAATAGCTTTGTGCTGAAGATTGAACAAAATTTTGGTGGAATGATGCTCCAAGACAGCCTTGAGCAGAAATGGTAGCGTGCAGTCTAATGGCTGCTCGATCCGCTTGAGGTGGAGCACGAAAAGGTTGCTTCCGCTTGAGCGGCATTCTGGCCCCGCTCATGTGATGCCACCTGCTTGAAACCCATCGAAGCGCGGTGGCCGAGGCCGCTTGAGCAGAAAAGTGGGGCAGTCTGAGGCTGCCTCTGATCGAGCGAGCATTCTGCCTGCTCAATGTGAGCCACCCGCTTGAGCGGTGCACACTACCTGGCCCTGAATTCAGTGGACACTTGAGCGGTGGCTGTAGGCCGTCGACCCTATCATCATTACTGAAATTGAATCTTGCTATATGGGACATGCAAAGTTTTGGGTACCCGTAGTTGTATTCCAATGACGTTAAAGAAGCCAACTTCCCATTTGGGTTGGTTCTTACAATCATCCAATGGATCACTTTATAGTTTAGGTTAATGAAGTCTTGCTAATATGTAAATACATCTTATTCTTTTTTGCAAGTTATATGGAAGACGAGTTCCAAAATTGCTGCCATTTTAGGATATGGCTAAGAAAGAGGCGGGATTTGGATTGTGGATTCAGAAAGCAAAGAAACTAGTTGTTTAGGGTGATTAGAGGCCCATCACAGATCTGACCAATTTAACTCTCCCTTTCAATGCTTTTTGTATTCGTGCATGGCAATTTGAGTGCTAATTCTTGAACATTTTCACATGCCAAAGGTTAGGAAGTTAGCAACATTTGATTTACAACTTATGTTGATGTTTTCCCCTAATTCCTCCGATCTCCTAATATTTTTAATTTCAAATGAATAATAGGCATGCATGAGGCAATTTTTGTAAGTTTATTTGTGGTACTTGCTCCTTAGCATGAGTTAGGAGTTTGATCACATTTTCAATCTCAACCCTTCACTTTGTTTCCTCCATGGCTTTTCTTCATCCTTTCCCATAATCAACTTCTACTCCAAATCCATATGCATTTCCTCTTCCTTTTCTTCATCCACTTATTTTTTCTCCAACTCGTTAGATACCATTCCAAACTCAGGAATGCTAACCATGTGTAGTTTTGATGAATTGAGGGCTAATTAAAGTGAGTACGTGGGCATCAATTTCATAGTCTGTCATGTACTATGTATTTAGACTGTAACGAGCTTGGTGCAACAAAAATATTCTTCTTTGGCTTTTCCATATGTTGCTTTCCCATTGTCTTTGACAATGACTGGTGGAGTGAAACAGGGAAGAGGCATGTTGGCTTGTGTGATTTATAGTAGCTATTTACGTATTTCTTTATACACACTAGAATTATTGATTCTATCCATCGTATTATTTTTTCTATTCAACCTTCATGAAAAGGTACCAAAGACGCTGAGCCCTTTCCTGACTTTAGCGGGAACACTACAACTTATAAATTTTGATAAATCCTCTTACAAAAGAATTCTAGTCGTGATTCTTCATTGTTTTCTCAATGTATGATGCCTATATATATTTAGGCATTGTTTGTTAATATATTCCGTCCATTTGTTGGCTTTACCAAGTGTTATTTGGTTAATACAGATACATTATGTTACATTTCTATATATTTCTAATGGTTCTTTTTTTCCCATTTTTTTTTCCCCACTGAGAAGTTTCCCAAATATGTTATGGGCAAATCAGGGTTGACTTATTTAAGCAATAGGTCTAGTTCTTGTTTGGATATGGTTGTGTGAATTCCTCAACTGTCAAAACTTTAATTTTCTATACTAATCTCTCCACTGTAATCTATAAAGTTTGTGGATCGCCCCAGATTTGTCAAACAATTTACTTATGACCTCGTAACTGCTGGATTTTCTTTCTATGAGTGATAAAATATAACTCCTCAGAAAAAAGGAAGTGGATCGTGTGTAATCGATTAATGGACAAACCCCAGTATCAAATCAACATTTTAAAGTTTGGTTATTGGCAATATGGTTTCTCCTCGTGTGGTTCTGTCTCTCCTACTTGTATTAAAATTGGTAGCCTCTTATTATCTTTTGTCATTGTCAAGATTTTCTGGTTACCCCAAGTGTTACAAGAGAAGTGGCAAGCCTAGATTTGTCACCGCTTTGCCCCATCGACCCCTTCGCCATATTGCTTGTGTGTCTCATGCCGTAGCGCCGTCCTCCTTCTCGCACCACCAAGTAACTGGTTTTTTTTTTTTTTTTTTTTTTGCCTTCCTTTCTTTCCCATCTCTCCTCCCACGTTTATCGGGAAGTCCAAATCTATCCCCCTCGACCCACTGCCCCTACCAATGCCACGCGCAGAAGGCGCCCCAATCTACCCAGTCCCATCCTCCACACCCTGTCCCTACTGTGCGTGCATCCATGCCATCCGCCCCACCTAGTTGATACATACTTTTGGCTTCTTATGTACAGCCATCCTTACCTCCAACTTCTCCCCCGCTCCATAGACAGGTGTCCTGCTGTTTGAATTGTCGAGCTGCACATATTGATAGTCCCTTGCACAACAACTGCTGGGTACATACTTTTTTGGACATCCGGAGTGGAGGTCCTCCTTCAACCCACTTCTAGTCAACTCGAAGCAATCTTTTCTTACTGTGGCATCCAAGCTCCCTTGGTTGTCGCTACAAGCCGGAACCCCCAAGCAAATGCAATTAGGCTCTTTTTGAAAAAAAAAAAAAGGGTAAATGCATTTTTGGTCCCTGTAGTTTGCAGTTTTGACAAATAGCTCCCTGAGTTTTAAATAGTGATTAATCATTCCCTGAAATAAGCAAAAAAGAACAAATTAATCCATGTCATTAGAAAAATTGACATAATCTGTTAATATGCCACATCAGCACAAATCAAACCGGTTAGAATGGATGGCCTAACCACCCCATGGCCATTGAGAGTGGTTCGGCCACTCCAAAATGATAAAATAATAATAATAAATAAATAAATAAATAAATAAAATTGAGAAGTGGCCGAACTACCCCCAATGGCCATGGAATTGTTTAGTCGCCTCTAGATATACTCAGAGAGAGTGGCCAAACAACCCCCAAGATCATGGGGATGGTTCGGCCACTCGCATTTTGAACATTAATGGATTATATCAACTTTTATAACCGCATGGGTTAATTTGTTGGGAAAAATATAAAATTAGTCCATGTGGTTGACCTAAATTACATATCACTCCTTGTGGTATAAGAAAAAACTCAGAAGTCCCTGTGGTTGGCAAAAATAACAAATCACTCCCTGAAACAAATTTTCATTAATCATTTTAACAGAAATCGTTAGTATACCGCGTTAGTCATTTTAATAATAACGCGCTACCCTATTGGTTTAACGTGACAGACTAACGGTTTCTATTAAAATGACTGATAAAAATTTGCTTTAGAAAGTGATTTGTTATTTTGGTCAACCACAGGGACCTTTGAATTTTTTCTTATACCACATGGAGTGATCTGTAATTTAGTCCAACCACAAAGATCAACTTTACATTTTTTTTCTAATTTGTTCTTGTTTGCTTACTATAGAGAGTGATTAATCACTTTTTAAAATTCAGGAGCTAATTTGTTAAAACTACAACCACAGGCCGAAAAATGTAGGGGAAATTAAAACTTAGCTTCTTGCGGTTTACCCTCATTAACAATTAACTCCTTGGCTATCTTCAAACTGTAATTAAAGTCACTAAGGTTTGTCCCAAAAAATAATTTCATTCCCTAAAATCAACATTCCGTTAATGTAATACTTAACAGATTTTTCCCCCCGTTAGTGTGTCCAACGTCACACCAATAAAAGTGTGACACATGTCATATTTTTAATTTTTGACTTTAAAAAAACACACCTAGAATTTCCACGTCATAAATTATAAACCAACTAATTCCACATCAGCTTAGTCCAGTCAGATAACACAAAAGCTAATTCGCAACGTGTCTTTCATTTAAATAATAAATATAGACTGAGCCCATCAAATACTTCACCTAAGCTGACCACAATTCAACATAATAATTCCATTAGGATGTGAAGTAATCTGAGGATATCACTTAAACATCATCATATTCCCACATGCTTTAATATCATTGTTTGCTGTTTTCTATGTCGAAATTAAAATCACAGGACATTCTATATATATAGGTTTCGGTCAATTTACGAATTCATTAATTACCTATCGGTCAAGTTTCCCAGTGTTTAAGCCTGCAACATGGTATTCATATTTAATAAAATTTATTTGAATTTTCTTAAATTTTTTTTATTTATTTATTAATTATGTAATTTGATATTTCATCATACGTGATAATGTAAACCGGCAAGATAATATGAACTGGCATCATAGGAAGTATCATTTTAAAACTCAGAAGTCACCAATAGTTCCAATTAGTTTCAAGTGATGAAATTGAAATGATGTCACATTTAGCTTAAGGGACTCAAATCATATGATTTGGGAAAGTAATAATTCGCTCCAAAACCAGCAGGATGATCACATTTTATGATTACAACTTTACCCCCTGTCCGCTGTTTATCAAATAGTCACCAACACAAACGTGCTCATGTCTGAAAAATAAATAATCAACGGGTTAGATAAAGACTCCTAAGCCGATTATATTGAACAGCAAGGCTATATACAAGTTTCAAAAGAATTGGTTTCGCATTAAAAAGGATAGGAGAGATTCGCACTGAAAAATGACACATCATTGATAAAACTGATGAACGATGCCATTCAAGGACGCAGTGGTCTCTTGAGCAATCCCATCTAGTTCATAATGCTACTAAGTAGGGCAGCAACATTTTGAAACCCTAGTCATCATGTAGTATAGGGTTCCTATAGAAGATCGAATCCGCAATTTTTTAACCAAATTTCTACAATAGTTCCAGTGAAATCAATGATTGAAAACCAGTTTATGGATATTGCTAGCCGAGAGAGTGGGATAAGTCGTCCAACTTGTATGAAGAATATACTTATTAGGATATATGTAAAAAATCTTTTATAACACTATTACATTCCCAGTCATAAGAAAAGGAATCTATATATAGAGTTAAGGCATTCAAGCATCAAATAGAAGAAAAAAAAAGAACTGGAGAGTAAATACCCAGTTGATGACAATTATTTTGTTTTTAAAAAAAAAAAAAGGACGTACTCCTAGGGATTTATCAATTAAGAAAATCTGTTTACAGTCGATAAAGTGTTCTAACAATAATGAGATATTTCTGTAGGCCATGTGCTTCTATTGCGCTAAAATGTGCTGATTGAAGTTCAATGAAATCCGAGACACCACTCACCTAACAGATGCACACCCTCATATTGTGGACAACTATGGAAATCTAGTATGTGTTCTCACTGGCCAGAGAAAATTGTGCCTATATTCCAACCCCCCGACACAATACGCATCACTACAGGTAAAGATAGGTAATACAATCAAGACATGAAGTTATGCCCAAGTCAGCATGTTATTTGAACACCTGTCTACCAAATGATCAAACGCAGAATTAAATAAGCTAGAGTGACTTAGTAACAAAACCCATGGACGACACTACGAGCCAAGCCAGTGCCCCGCAAATTACAATTTGAAGAAAATTAGAGAGTAAGGTGTGCACGGCTGTGCATATTCCATTTACTACATCAGTAGATAGGTATAACCCATAAAGAAAAAAAAAAAAAACACCCAAATGACATGTTAACCCCAAAGAATCAGAATAACCCTTGCACTAATGTTAGATACTGTGAGTTGAACTACGGTATATAAGACTCTGAGAACAGGCCATAGGTCCCTATTTAATCTATAACAAAAGATATTTGCCCATTCAAGACAAAGGAAATGAAGCAGAAAGAAAAGTCAGCAAAGCTGACAACCCAACCTGTATAAAATAACATTAGTGTCTTATTGTGGTACAGTTGCCCATGAGCAAGTCAACCCTCTACCAGAACCCTAGGGAATAGTTATCCCAATTTAAACACCGATATTCACTAGCCCAACTAAGAGCTAGACAATAAACCAAAACAGACGGGAAAATCCTTATAAAAGCATATGAGACTATACAAAAAACTATGTGAGCGCCAAACATCAAATTGTCGAACCATAGATCTCTCTGCGCTAAGTCAGCAGCGTTCACCACTTGGTTAGGGATCCTATAGCTCCATTACCCAATCAAAAAGTAGCAATATTAATGGAATGAAAATCAACACCCCAGCTATTAGTCCGACATTAAGCTCAGACTGTTAGACAGAAAGATTCTTGGCCTGAATTGCAACGAATGCTCAGCGAAATTCTGGTGAAAGGCACACGTCACTCACCACGCAAAAAAACAAAAGGAATCCTTTTTTTTTTTACTTCTACCTGCATTCTTCTCTCGCTCTCAACAAAGTAATCAGCGAAATGAATTACCTTATGAATCATCACACCTGCTGTAAAGTCCTTTAAGAAAAACCAAGTATAGGAGCTCCGTTGCATTTCTAGCTACGGACCTACTCATCCATTCAATAGACTTGCCTTGCGCAATGCTTCTTATCCACTCCAATTGGCGCGCGGGAAAGGACCACCAAAACATTTTCAACGGAATATATAGGTTCTGGACATTGTACCCCGTATATCGGGTTTACTTTTTGACAAAATGAACAGGATGAGGTAGCTACAAATATAGAGTGTCATACGAACTAATAATGTCCTACCTGGTTATTATCTAATCACTTTGGTCATCTAAATATAACCAGCACATTATTCGAGGATTACTGAAAATCCAGTGTTTTGTCTACGAAAAACATTATCTATGATAGTTTAGCATTAATGTTTAACTTCGAAGACTCAAGTGGTAAGGGTCTTGGTCTTTGTAGATTCTATCTAGTCAAGATAGATCTACAGGTTCGAATCGTTTTGGTGCAAATCAATGCATCCTCGGGGCGAAGCCCACCGGAAGTAGAAAAGAAAAAATCGGGGAGATTTACGTTAGGGCTTAAAAACGGTAGACGACGATTCTGTTTGTGTGAAGATAGAGGCCAGCCACAATAGAGTCACGTGAATCATGCTATCAAAAGGCCTTTAGAGACCAACAAGGGCTAGATAACTAAATACCGAAGGTGACGCTGGATTTGCTTTAATTAAGAAAAAAATAAAAAAGGTTCTCCGATCATTAAAATAAAAAAAAAAAAAAAAGTAACTTTATGTATGCAAATTTTTAAATTATTTTTTTTTTCCCTTCCTAAATTCTGGGAACACAACATGTTTCCTGATGCTTCATGGAAATCTACGTTGTGTAAAAGAAGTACAGGATTAATTCAAAGAAAACCCTAACAAATTGGGCCCTTTGCTAACATCAAACCGGACATTTAAAACCTTAATCGAATGTCTTTGGGGCAGGGAGAGCTCATTGGTTATGACAGTATTATCATAGGGATAAGTAGATAAAGAGTCCGGCCAGCCTTCCATACTGATTGAAGACTCAACTCGCAAGCCTTTTTAGTCGCTACACGAAAATTCTCCGTTTAAACTCTAGAAGGATTCCAGACACACAAGTCGGCTAAAAATGAAATGAACAAAAATTGTTTGATAGTAACCTCGAACACGACAAGCGTGGCCTTCAGAGCCTTCGACCGAGTGCATCTATGGTTACTGTTACGGGCCTGAATATCGCTCGCCGAAAGAAAAAAAATTGGTTCAGTCTTATGGTAAGTACGGAGAGAGAGCATACACACTTAATTATCAACATGTTCTGTCTAAGAAACCCTCCATTTGATATAGCAAAGCGGCAGACTGCTAATCCTCTTTCATCCATTTAGAACAGTAATGTATCAAAACACCGTCATCGTAACGTCCTTGTGTAAGTCAAACAATCACTATTCGTCGGTAATTGAGACGACAATCTCGCATTTAATTTCGATATATTATTGTGCACGGGACTAATCCCTCCTGATGATGAAACCATCTTCCCATGTTTGATAGTCAGATTTTGGCATCGTACTTACCAACCAGAACTATAAACTTATAAATTTCAAATTGTATTAAATGCAGTTTTTAATTTTCCTTCCATTGTCATCTTTTGCTTTTCCAGTTGTTTTTCTTTTAATGCTCCATAGTCTCACTTTTACCTTTTTGGAAACAGGCATTGTGTGACAAGGGCCTCAGTGGGGAGTCTCGAGAGAAGACTACTAGAAGTTAATAGAAAAAGAGTCAAGGTTGTAAAACCAGAGCCCGGTCTAAAACTTCTTTTCCAACTAACTGAAATCCCTGGAAGTTATGCACCTCCTTTTCATGTAAAGTTTATGTTCTCAACATCTAGATACTTAAATCCTCATCCATATTTGTCAGGATCCACAAAGTCACCATAATTTAGTTTTTTTTTTTTTTTTTTTTTTTTTGACATACTCTGGAATCTAAGCGATTAATAGTGTAAACAGGTGGCAGGCATTTCGCGAAAATGTCAACATCGACTTAACGAAATGTAGTGGACAGCGAGAATGAAGTAGACTTGATAGTGCAGTCGCGGCACCTGCGTGATGTTATTGTGCTTGTGATCCGAGGCCTTGCTCAGCGGTTCAATAGTACATCGATGTATGGAATTAAGTAATATTGTAATTTTATGTTTCTTTATATTGAGTGATATAGATGTTTGTGGAAAGTGGGTTTGTTACCCACATTATGAAATTCAGTAATATTGTAATTTTGTGTTTCTTTATATATATTGAGTGATATGCATGTTTGTGGAAAATGGGTTTGTTACCCTTGTTATGAAATTCAGTAATATTGTAATTTTGTTTATTGAGATGTAGTATTTTATATTTGTCTTTATATTGAGTTTTAGACAGGTTGAGATGTAGTATTTTGTTATCCATGTGAACAGGTTGTATATTTTTATGCAGCAGATACATCTGCTGCATAAAAATACACATGTTAATTTTTAACATCGCTTTGGTAAAAGCGATGTTAAAAATTTTTAATGTTTAACATCTCTTTTATTAGAAGAGATGTTAAACATTTTTAACGTCGTTTTTATTTATAAAAAAAATTAAAAAAAAAACGATGTTAAAAAATTTTTTTATTACACCAACAATTACATCACTTTCAAAACGATGTTCAAAAAGCGAGGTAATTGGTTTAACATCGCTTTTGAGGCCAAAAGCAATGTTAAAAAAGGATGTTAAAATTGGTTTTTTTGTAGTGAGACTAAACCACGTAAATTCTTGTGTTTCTTCCCCATTTTATAGTTCTATAGCAGTTCTATAGCATTGTCTTATCTTTCTATCAATACATAATCGTCATTGTAAACCAAGGAATTAATAACCATTCAAATCATACATACCTTTTTTTTTTTTATAATAAGCAAATGCGGGAAATCATACATACTTATTATTACGTACCAATGGTGAAAAAAAAAAACTTCAAAAAGAAACCCAAACCCTAAACCTACATGATGCAATATAAAACAAAAAAAACATAATGGAAAAAGAAACAAAACAAAAGACTCAATTAATTAAAAAAATCTATCATGAATCAAAAAACGATGGCACACAATTGGTAGTCTCAAAGGTAACCGCTGAATTTCCTTGAGACTTGGAATCATGAGGATCAAGCGGAACCATGAAAACAGAAGTGCATGTTGGACGAGGACTGCCAAGACTTGATTCTCCCAACCAAACTATACCTAAACTTGACGTGGAGTTTCAGCGAATGATGTTCAACGCGTTCTGCCCTGAAAACACACGATTCAAAATGTGGGTGCTCTTGTGCAGCACGTTAAACGGCGACTCAAACCTCTGGGCCTTGTTGTAAGTCCTGACTTCGACGCTTCCGTAGACGATGTCGTAGTATAAGTCATTATATTTGTTAGGGTTTCTGACAGCGATGCTCAGATTGAGGTTGTATGGGAAAATAGAAGTGTTTTTGGAACCGAAATCTAATTGGGTGAGAGAGGCGTTTTCGACGACGAAGTTTGCCTCACTGGGGCCCATGGCGACCAACAAGATGACCAACAAGACGACAACAAAGTAGGCAATCACGACGAAGAGTATAATACGGCTGCTGCTGTCAAAATTACTCGAGGCAGCCGGTTTTTCTTGTTAAACCATGGCTGACTAGCAGAGAGGTGAAAAACAGGCGTGAAGTTTCTTCTGAGGTTTTCTAAGACAGCATGTATGGGAGTAAGTAATATAATGTGATATATCATATAAAACTGCTTTCAGTTTTTAGGGTTTATATGGACCTATGTAGTATGGATACTGTTTCTAGGGTTTCGTTAGAAGTAGTTTTTTTTTTTTTTAATGATATCGTGTCTCTCTTGTTAAGTCGCTATTTATCCAAAAAAAAAAAAAAACCTAAGCTCATAAGAAGGAAATTAATTTAATCAATATTATACCATATCAAGATAAGGGCAATTCAAATCACACCAATCGAGGATAATATAAATCGTGGCATTAAATTCAAGATAATTGTTATCTTGTTACTATCTTATCTATAGCTAGTTAGAATATATTTTCATATCTTGTGATTGTAATCAAATTTTTATTTATATTGTATTCATTTACCATATTTTTCTTATAGATAGGGATTACTGGTATTGTAAACATAATTAAAAAATAAAAGCAAAAATGTAGCTTCTAAGACTGTAATATGTGAATGTAAGTCATAGGCCAAACTAAGATTTTTTTTTCTCTCTCCCTTCTAGAGAGAGACGTCTGAACCCTTCGTGGTTTCTACCTGAACCCTCCGTAGTTTTTCACCGCCTCCTTGTGAGTGCTTTGTGGGGAGGAGGTATGGTCTCCATCCTCCTCCCCTCTCCGTTTTCCCCTTGTTTTAGAACCCCCTTGCTCTGTTCTTTTTTCTTCTTTTTTTCTTCCTTGTGTCTGCTGCTTTCGTCGGACTGCTGCTCGGATTTCCACCTCATCCTCAACCTTAGGGCGGCCGTTCCTCCCAACCGCGCCATTGTCTCGTCGGCCCCAGCCGTCCCGGATCTCCTTGTTGGCGGATTTTCTCAGATCTGGATTGAGAAATCCAGATCTGTCATTTTCCGCCAGTCCTCTGTTCATACGCGCCACTCCACTGCTCTCCTCGGCCTCTCCGCATCCTGCCGCTGCTCCGCCCGCTCCGTTCGGCCACCCACGCGTCCCCGCGTGTTCCTCACGCGCCGGCGAGTGGTTCCCACTCGCCGCCTCGTGATGCCCACGCGCCTTTGCCTTCACCTCTGTTGCAGCAGTCTTCCGACCTTTTGCTGTTTTGCTCTTTTTGTTGCTGTTTTGTTATTTCTCTGTAATTTTTTTCTGCTTTTCTTGTTACTTTTTGTGGGTTACCGTCTCCCGGCTCTTTTTTGGTCTGATTATGTAGCGGAGACCTTACAGCCGGCGTCTGCTCTTCGACGGCCTTTTCCTTACGGTTCTTGGCAGTACCTTCCTCTTCACAACTTCCTCCATCGTCACCTATTGGGGCTCCTCACAGTGTCCTTTTGCCTTCTCAAACCGCCTTGCGCGGCCCATAGACAGGCCTGGCTTATTAATGATCTCTTGCCTACTTTTTATTTTCGTTGTTGTACTGTCAGGTTCGTTTGGGTTATGTTATTGGGGTGCCCACCCCTTTATGGTTGTACGATTCCATGTAACCCTTTTCCTTATCTTTTGAATAAGAATTAATAAAAAAAAAAAAAAAGGTCATAGCCAACTAATTTTCAATCCTAATCCTGTGGAACCCTGCGTTGATGACTTGCAATACCCAATTAAGCTGCGCTTAAAACCATTACAAGCTCTTCTTGGTGATTTGCGATTTCCAATATTTTTTTATTCGTTTGGTTGTGCGTTGGTGTGGGCTTTGGAATCCTTTTGAAACCAAGCTAGGCTTTGGCTTCCTCTTGTCGGTGACTTGTGATAATTTTTATTTCATACTAGTGACGTTGAGGACAACCATAAACATTCATCATTAATCCTATATATTATACAAGTCTAGAGAATCCAATGAAAATCATGAGTTGTTCTTAGAGTTTTTTTGTCAAACGTACGTGAGTTTTGTCACTCTAGCAATGTTTGTTGCTTTGTTGTCGATTTTGGTGAAAAAAAAAAAAAAAATCAGGCCAAGTAACCTATATACTTTGGTCCTTTGGCCCATTTTTTGGCTTTTGTTGGCCCATTATTTTGGTTTTTAGGCCTAATTGACCTTTTTTTTGCCAAGGTATCCCTTATTTTTTGGCCCATTGTCGGCCCTGGCCTGTTTGGCCGCATTTTCGTTCTGTTTGTTGTTAAAAAATCTCAAGTCATTGCTTTGGGATACCACTACCGGCCTCGGGCCGTTCAATAGTAAGAAAAATGCCATTTTTTCAAATTCAAGCTTTCAAAATCTTAACAGCTGTAAAAACCTCGTTGTAATATGTCTATTATTATTATCTACAATTATTCGGTTTTTATTCTGATTATGTTGATATGGTATAACCACATCAGTTTTAATAATGGTTAATACGCCTTTCTTGCTTTTTCTATATTAGTATTCAATAGTCATGAAAATTAATGTAGTAAGTACTTACAATGTGTCCCCGTTTTTGTTTTTAACCCTGAATTTGTAAATTTCATTTTTTTTCTACATATAATAAGAAAAAAGAAGGGATAAACAAAAACTGAGTTGCGCCAAACATCAAGATATTAATCGTCATTTGTAGCCAAGGAAATTTAACCATTTCAAAATCACCCATACTTGATAAATTTATTACATGGTGAAAAAAAAAAAAAAAAACCCAAACCCTAAACCTAAACCTATATGATGAATATAAAAACAATAAAACTTAATGGAAAGTAACAAAACAAAAGACTCATCAATTAATTAAAAAAGTCTGTCATGAATCAGAAAACGATGCCACACAATTGGTAGTCTCAAGAGTAGCCGCTGAATTTCCTTGAGACTTGGAATCATGAGGATCAAGCGGAACCATGAAACAGAAGTGCGTGCTGGACGTGGACTGCCAAGACTTGATACTCCCAAACAAACCATACCTAAACTTGACACAGAGTTTGACGCGAATGATGGTCAACGCGTTCTGCCCTGGAAACACAGGATTCAAAACGTGGGTGCTCTTGTGCAGTTGTGCGACACGGAAAACGCGGACAAAGTTAGCGACTCAAACCTCTGGGCATTGTAGTAAGTCCTGACTTCGACGTTGTCGTAGTATATGTCACTATATTTGCTAGGGTTTGTGACAGCGATGCTCAGATCGAGGTTGTATGGGAGACTAGTAGTGTTTTTGGAACCTAAATCGATTTGGGTGAGAGAGGCATTTTCGACGACGAAGTTTGCCTCTCTGGGGTCCATGATGACCAACGAGATGACCAAAAAGATTACAACGAACAAGGCAATCATGACAAAGACTCAAAGAGTATAGGTAGGGTTTCATTTTAAGGAATAGTTTGCTATTCCGTCTGGAATATTATTTCCTTACGAAAAGAGGAATTAGCTATTTCTTTAAAAAATGAGGCAGGAATAGCTATTCGCTTACAGATTTGACAACATGTTGTGCGCAAATAAAAAAAAAATTATTTTCTTCTTAATTCAAGAAAAAAATAAGAAAAAAAAAAAATTAAATTAACGTTGAGTCGTGGGGGGTGGCCGATCCGACCCGATTTGGTGTGGCCAGCACGTGGTTAAATGCAGACGGGTGGTGGCGAACCCCGGGATTTGGAGGTTGGTGCCAGGGCCACTCCGATTGGCATAGGGGGTTGGCGCACACCCAATGTGGGTGGTCGAACCACCGATGGGTGGTCGCAAGCCACCCGATGGGTGGTTCACGGCCAGCCCAGACGTCGTCGGGTTCAGACCATCCCCATGGCTGATCGTTGGCACCCCAAATTCATCGGGGGTGGCGCACCACCCGCGACACCAAGGGGGTCGGGCCAACGGGTGATGTCGTACAGCCCGCGTTCTGACAATGGATAGAGCCGCACCCCCATGTGTTCGTTTACTTTTATTTATTTTTTTTTAAAATCTGAAGTTAAA
This sequence comes from Betula pendula, assembly GCA_900184695.1. NCBI lineage: Eukaryota > Viridiplantae > Streptophyta > Magnoliopsida > Fagales > Betulaceae > Betula > Betula pendula. Next base: position 49,893 of record FXXK01002013.1, read on the forward strand.
ATATCAACGAAAAAATATGACTCAACCATAATGTGATGATGGTTTTTTTAGGTTCTAATTTTGAGCTCAATTATCTTATTAAAACGAATCTCTGTTGTCACCAAACAAAGAATAGAAAAACTATTCCATTCCACCCACTTTCCATTTCCTAGGAATATACTATTGTGTTCTCATACTTATAATTTATTTATTTTTTTCCATTTTCACAACGTGCTCCAACACGAGGAATAATTCAATATTATTTTGAGTATATCAATTTTAAGAGAATATCAAGCTTACCTACGGGATGTGATTCGCCAAATAGTGCTTAGTTCTTTTGAGCTGATGGTTATATTTTAATTCTTATATGTGACAGTCGTTCAACAAATATTACTGTATAGTTCTTATTTCTATAACCTTTTAGTCTTTCAAGTTACCATTTAGCTCCAGAGAGGAACATGAAATCAGTCAAATAAAAAAAATAAAAAAAAAGTTACTTGTAACGAACCTAACAGTAGGTCTCTATTCCCATACTGTATTTATATTGATAGTGCGTGCTGTCGAGATATAAATTAAGCCGGCTAGAAATAGGAAACCCGCCGTTTTCTAACACATTAAACGCTCCCATGCCTAGCCCTGCTTAGCCTAAACTTCTGCGTTCCCGGACTTAGCCCTCATTAAAAACTTAGCCTTATTTATCACCCTCTGCGTAGGCAGCATGGCTGCAACAAGAAAAACACGCCGCCTCGGAGTCGAGTATTGTTGACGAGCCTCCACAAATGTCAATGTTA
>FXXK01002014.1:9513-21925 GCA_900184695.1 Betula pendula
ATTTGTCTCTTGGGATAGAGATCGGTGAAAGCCGTGAGATGTCTGTTGTGATTCCAATAAATACCACCATTCCCACCAAGATGGAGCGAAACTGCACAACCCGCTATAACAACCAGACTTATATTTTGTTCCTAGTTTACGAGAGTGAGAGAGTAAGAGCTGTGGATAACAATTGGTTGGAAAAATTTGTGTTTTCCCCAATTCCTGCAACACCTAGGAGTGTTGCTCAGATGAAAGTATGCTTTGAGATTGATGCCAATGATATCTTAATTGTTTCACAATCACAATTACAATTACAAGGCTTGAAAATAATCATAAAAATAAAATTTGACTTGAAATGTAAAATCATCTGTCTTTTCTTTTCTTTAATTTTTTTCCCCTACTTGTTTGAAATATTAATTAATTGTAAGTCATACCATTGTCTCAAAATTTGAGTTGAGGTCAAGTTTTTCTTTCTTTCTTTTTTGCGATTTTATTTATGTAGGCAATTTTTAAGTAATAGAAGGCATTTACTTCTCTTTTCTTTCTACTTTAAATATTTAAGCTTTATTTGTTTCAGCATAAAATAATTTTTTAAAATAATTTTCGGTTTGATCAAAAAAATTTCTTTAATTTTTGTTAAATATTTTCATTTTTTTTAAATGATAATTCATATTTTGAGTTTAAGCTTCCCATTTTCATATCGCTGGAGTCCGTCGGAACACCATCGGAACTCAAATTTTTAGGTTAATCTTTTTTAAAAATTATAGAATAATTTTACTTACCCCCTGAAATGTCACACATTTTGCAATATCCTCCAAAATTCAAAGTCTCTTAATTTAGTGTAACAGAGTTCTAATTGGTTGAAATGTCCATTCTCTGTTAAAGTGTTTTGTTAAATCAAACGACAAAATGGGTAAAATAACCTATATACTCCTAATTTTTTTAAATTACAAATTTACCATTTATTACAAATAATAATAATAATAATAAAACAATAACCTCTTTTGGTCACAAGGTGACCCAACTTGGGTCACTAGACCCATGACGGGGTCACCACCAAACCCCGTCATGGTCCATGGGTCTGGTTATGACCCATGGTATTGTCACTTGTGACCCATGGTATTGTCACGGGTGACCCATGACTAGGTCATGACAAGGTCTAGTGGTAACCCTGTCGTTGGTCTAGTGGCCCACCGTTGTGGGTTTGCTAACATACGTTGGGTCCTTGTAACCCACGGGTCTCTATTGGTTTTTTTTTTAAAATAAATATTCAAAAAACTAAAAAAATTGAGGGTATTTTAAGTAATTTAACACTCATCTGTTAGAATTTACCAGAAAATTTTAATGAAGAAGGACATTAAAACTAATTAAAATTTCGATATACTAAATTAAAAGATTTTAAATTTTGAGGAGGAGCAATGATACAAGTCACCCTCCATGTCTACCTTGTGTCAACCAAAAGTGATGTGGCTTTTAAAATCACCATTAGATCAAAAGTCAACAATCATTGATAATAAATTCAATGGTAATTTTAAAAGCCACATCACTTTTGGTTGACATAAGGTAGACATGGAGGATGACATATATAATTACTCTTTGAGGAGACATTGCAAAATGAGTAGGACTGTGCAGATCGGCCGATTGTTGCTCACCGACCGCCTATCGGCCGTCACCACGCCGACACCGAGCCGCCACCGACAACCGGCGGCCGATATGCGGTACAAAATCTCCCTACTGACCTTGGCTCGGTCGGTAGGTGAAACGGTTTCTCTGAGGTCGGTTTTCGAACCGACCCAAACCGATAGTTGTGTTAAAAAAAAAAAAAAATCAAAAACGAATTCGTTTTTGGTCATACAAACAGAAGACATCTACCCACCCTTGAGTATAGTCTATATATAATATATTCATCACTTCAAAAAATCCTAACCTAACTTGAAAGGCTGAAATACCATTGAGAAAATATTACAAAGCTCAAACACTGAAACTCTTACCATCGTCGTTGATGTTCTGAGAATAAACTAAAAGTCCAGATTCTCTCTCAGCCTCTCTTTCCGTTGCCAACGCCTCTCTCAGACAGTCAGACTCAAAAACTCATATTCTTTGTCAATTTCTCTTGCCGAGCAGTGAGTGAGTTCATAAATATCTCAAATCTTTTTTTATGTCTTTTAGTATTTGTTATTTGATGTTTCTTTAACAATTAAAATATTTGTTTATTATATAATTAATTAAATAGGCACACTTTTTTAGTCATTGGTTAGAGTGCATGGTCTGTACACTTTTTTTCATGAGCACACGTAGCTTTGTTTTCTTTCTTAGCATGTCATGCTATGGGTTTTGTTTGTTTAGAATTATATGTGCTAGTTGGCTTGCTTATACGTCTTTTCAGAGAAGAAAAAAAGGCTGGTTTAAAATCTTTGAACCAAGACTTTTTTTCTTTCTGTTTCTTGTAAGTGTGAACAAAGAACGAAGATTTGGTGGACACGAAGAACGAAGATTTGATCCACCAAATCTTCGTGTACAGAGTACTATTGTTCAAACTTTGAGCTACGGATCTTATTTTTTTTTTTTTTGTGGCAATTAGACCATTATTATTCTATAATAGTATTCGTGTCATGCCTTTTGAGAGCTGAACAACATTGTGCATGCATTATATAAAAAGCAAAACATATGAATTTTTAATTTAATTAATTATTTTTTAAAAAAAAAATATGTCAAACAGTAAATTTGTTTTTTTGCTATTTAACTGTCATTTTAGAAATTTATCTTTGTTCCGTTCCAGCATAAAGAGGAATAATGTGAGTGATTCGTAAATTTTCTAATTTTTAGTTTTTAATCAATTACAGATGGATTCACCTCTAGGAACACCTTCATCAGGTAGTGCTTCTTGTGATCCATCTTCTCCTCTACACACTCCAATGACTCCCATAGAGATTGAGGATGTAGAAATATCTGGTGCTGGTTCTATGCCAGTTGATGGTTGTGGTGGTGGTGGACGACCACCACTTCCTAGAAAAAAAAAGAAACGTTTCAAACAAATCTGCAGCATGAGACCATTTCACTATGGATAAAAATACTCCTGATAATGATCCTGTAGCATATTGCAATTATTGTGGGACTCCTTATAAATGTCACCCAAAAAACAATGGCACCTCATCCATGTTATATCATGTGAACTCATGCCAAAAGTATAAGAGCCTAAAATCTAAACAGGATAGATCTCAATCTAAGTTCACTTTTGGGGCCGGGCAGGGTAGTAATGGTAACAACCTCATGATTGCCAAGTATTCTGAGAAGGTCATTAGAGAGGCACTTTGCGAAATAATTATTATTGATGAAATGCCTTTTATGACTGTGGAGGGGAAGGGATTTCAGAAATTGCTCAGGGTTCTTGAACCTCGATTTAAGGTTCCTTCTCGCTATACAGTGATAAAGGATTGTGTTAAGCTGTATATGAGGGATAAAAACATACTGAAGAACACATTTTTTACGACTGGTCAAAGGGTTTGCTTGACCACCGACACATGGACTTCAATTCAAAATATGAATTATATGTGCGTCACTGGACATTTCATTGATCCTAATTGGACATATCACAAAAGAATATTGGCATTTCGTCAAGTTTCGGATCATAAGGGGCAAACAATTGCGAAGGAATTAGAAGAGTGTTTGGCTGAATGGGAGATTCATAGGATGCTGACAATATCAGTCGACAATGCAAGTGCTAATGATACTGCAATTGATTGGTTTAAAAAAAGAACTATGGTCAATAAGGAAGTCGTTTGTCGTCATGAGTTTATTCATGTAAGGTGTTCTGCACATATTCTTAATCTAATTGTGCATGAAGGTTTGAAGGATGTTGACGATTCAATCATAAAGATCCGAAATATGGTGAAATATGTGAAGTCTTCTCCCCAAAGATTGGCCCTCTTTAAGTCTTGTGCAGAAAAAAAGAATGTTCAGTGCAATGCTTCTTTGACACTTGATGTTCCCACTAGATGGAACTCTACTTATACCATGTTAGAGGTGGCAGAAAAGTATCAAAGGGCCTTTGAATTTATACTAGACGAAGATGGACATTTTTTAAACTATTTGTACGAGGGTGGTGCAGGAAAAAATGGGTTAGGGTCTCCGACTGATGATGATTGGGATAATATACGTCGCTTTATGAAGTTTTTGCAAGTGTTTTATGATGTCACAATAAAAATATCTGGTTCCTTGTATTCAACTTCCAACTTATACTTCGACGTACTTTGTTCTGTTCATTCATGTTTGACCGAGTATTCTGAAAGTAGCGATCCTTTGTTGAGTACCATGGTGAACAAAATGAAAGTAAAATATGATAAGTATTGGGGAGATGTTGAGAAGATAAACCCGTTGTTGTTTGTAGCTACTTTGCTTGATCCACGTTACAAGATGGATGCTTTAGAATATTGGTTCCGACTTAGTTTTGGGGCTGAAAAAGTAGAAAGGATTGACTCTCAACTGAAGTGGGTATTGGGTCGGTTATACGAGTATTATGCTTGTGGTTCTACAAATGTTGGAAGTGGTTCTATGTTGTCAAATGATGAAGAAGTGCGGAGTAATACAACATCATTTGGTAGTTCTAGGTCTAGAACTACTTTTTTACAGAATTTTCATTTATTTCGAGCATCTCGAAATTTGATGCAATATAAGACAGAGATAGAACATTATTTTTTGGAGGATGTTGAGACACCTAGTGAAAACTTTGATATTTTAATGTGGTGGAAGGTAAATTCGACAAAGTTTCTGGTTCTCGCCGAGATAGCGCGAGATGTATTGGCAATTTCAATTACCACGGTTGCTTCTAAGTCAGCATTTAGCACTGGGGGTCGCGTGATAGATCATTTTCGGAGTTCTTTGGCTCCGAAAACAGTGGAAGCTCTTGTATGTACTCAAAATTGGTTGAGATCTTCTCCCATTAGTGCGCATGAATCATACTTGTCTAATGTTGATGATGAAGAGAGCTACAAGCTTGACTCAGGTAATGATAGCAAAATAAATTTCATATTTTGTTAATTGTTTTAATTATTCATTGTTTTGATTTTACTAATTCTTTAAAAATTTTATTGTGATAGAAATTATGTCCAATTCCATCACATATGACGCAAATTAAGGTTTGAAGGATGAACTTTGTCGAATAATGTTTCTTTGTTAGTTTTCGGTAAGCCCATATCATATTATTGTTTTTTAAGTTGATATTTAGTTGTTTGTTGTATTTTTTTGATTGATCATTATGTTGATGTTTTGATTTATTTGATTATTGAAGGTATCAAATGGAATGAATCGAATGATGTTATTTAGTTTTATTTGATTATTGAAATGATCAAACTGAAGGAATTGAAGGATGATATTTACTATTTAGCTTGTGTTAGTTTTTTTTTTTTTTGGTGTAATTTGTAATTTGGTTTGTGAACTTTTAATTTCCTCTTTATTTAATTGTTTTAGTGAAATATGATATGGGCACTAAAAATATTTTATAATTTGTGAAGTAAGGATAATAAAGTAAAGTTCAATTGATCTATTTAGCATGTGTTGTATTATGCAATCAAACCCATCGTTATTCTAATCAAATGTTGGCTGAACTTTGGTGGTTTTTTTTTTATTATTTTGTTTTTTAATTATTTTTATTATTTGAAGATATTGACAATTGTTTAATAATTTGGAGGTGATATTATTAATTGAGTAGTAGTTTGATGGAGTATGTGAATTTTTTTTTTAAAATAATGTGTTTAATTTTGTAAAAAATAAAGCATTAAATTAAAGCTTTTGCTATTTTCAAAGACAACAATGTATTGAAATCAAATGTTTTTTCCTACTTATAAAAAAAAATTAAAAAACAAAAAGCTACTAAATGAACAATTTGTTGCAACTTGCTACGGAATGTACAGAAAGTTGCAACTTGCTACGAAATGCAACTTGGCTTTTACCTTTATTTGTTACTTTTTGTCTAAAAGAAAACAAAACTTTTACAACTTGGTGCGCACTTAATGAAGGGAAATGCAATCTACACACTGCTCCAAATTAAATCACACTGCCCCATGTACCATTATTTTTTGACTGGGGGAACGCTGCTCCAAAAATCAGCTATCGTCCTGTCTTCCCAAAGACACATCTACACCATTCATTTATCCTAAACAATCACCACCATTCATCTTCCATTTATTCTAACATCTTCTATACACAACCAGCCTACCGGCCATTGCTTTTACAAAGAGAGCTCTGTCTCCCTTTTTCTCTCCGGCTCTCCCCCTCTAGGGCTATTTTGTCACATTTGCTCCTTCTAAGCAAGAATCAGCCCATCCCAGTTTTAGGTTTTCATTTCTCTCATTTGCTTCCGCGTTTCTGGTTTTGGCCACCCAACAAAGCAGTGGCCGTGAAAGCCCATCTTGCTTCTGCGTTTCTGGTTCAGACTCTCATTGGTTTGAAAATAAACTAACGAGCTAATGGGAACTCTTCGGAAATAAACTAACAAGCTCTCTCTCTCTCTCTCTCTCTCTCTCTCTTTTCTCTCTAACCGATTACTGACCGTCACCGTCACCGATTTTCCAGTGACGGTAGCGGACGAAATAGATGTTGTCGGGATGAAGTCGGTGAAATTACCGACTTCACCGCCAACGTCGAGATGGTAGGCGAAAAACCCCCTACCGTCACCGATTCCACCGATACACACCCCTAAAAATGAGTAATATTTTAGGTAGCTAAGTGAAATTATCCAAAAACTTATTTTATATTGTGAATAAAATTTGATTTTTATAAATTAATATGATTAAATGAAAATAAAAAAAATATTTGTGATTTTCGTATGCGCTAAACGTTATAAAATATTTTCAACGTTCTTGAAAAATAATTTTTTTAAAAATATTTTGAGTCGAAACAAAGAAAGCCTTAATTTAATAATTTTTTTAAAGCTAGCTCAAGCCATACTTCTAATATTTTGTTCAAGCTGTTCCTTTGTTAGTTGAATTAACCTTTCACTTCACTTCAAAAAAAAATTCGAAAAAAAAAGTTGAATTAACCTTTGCTTTTGTTCACCATTTAAGTAAAGCCACGAAACTGCAAAAATTACGGACTATTTGAACCGGAGAGGATCAAGTAGTTACTTTTTATTCCTTTTCCTTTGCTTTATCCGAGTCCATAAAAGTAAGCTCCGGATTTGCTTCAGAAGGAATGGAAGTCAATTCAGAGGCAACTTTTTCAAACTATTCTTTTTTTTTTTTTTTTTTTATAAGCAAAGGAGGGAAAAAGGGGAAAGGGTAACTTTTTCAAATTATTCAACCGAAATAATTTAGTACGATAAATCTTTAATAAGATTCGCTATCCTTTTTTATTATTATTTTTTAGCTTTTACATACTCTGTCTACTTCTTGAGCAAGGAAACAAAGTCTATAAAATGACCATCTTCAACCTTTCATCTACTTTCGTTTCGTGATCGTTCCGAATTCAGAGTCTTTCTTCATCTACTTCATTTCCGTTATCTTCCAGACGTCGAGAATGGCCCGAAAAGGACTGTGGCCAGCGATAGGGATTGATCTGGGGACCACTTACTCGTGCGTGGCTGTGTGGCAAAATGATCGAGTAGAGATCATAGTGAACGATCAGGGCAACAGGACGACGCCGTCTTATGTTGCCTTTACTGACAATGAGCGTTTGGTCGGTGAAGCAGCCAAGAACCAGGTCGCCAGGAACCCTGCTAACTCTGTCTTTGGTAATCTCTTCCTCTTGTTTTCCTTTTCTTTCATTCTCTTTCCTTTTTCTATGTGAAACTACAGTTAGGCTTTATTGTCAATGGCGCCAATGTATCGAGGTAGATATGAATGTTTAGGATTTTAATTGATGAAATTAGAAGTCTCAGGTTTAATAAATCCCAACTTGAAATTTAGACTAGATTACAGAGTTTTTTCAAAACTCAATTGAGAAACAGGGTTTTCCTTGAAACTCAAAAAGTAAGAGATGAAGAGTTGAAAGGTGATTGGTTATAAATCTGGATGTCCATTTTTAATTCAATACTAAATCAATAGCTGAAAGAGATTCATGAAAATCATTTGAAGCGATTTCTTAAGAAAATATTAAAAAATGCAAAATTTTTATTTATGATTGTTTGTTATAAAAATTATATCAAATAAAATAAACTTGCAAGCAATCATTTGCTGGTATTGAGCATCATTTGAGCAATTCTTGAAACATATTCGTCGGTGTCAGAGATTGTGAAGAGTTACTGAAAGATTCAACTGGTTCAACATCTCAATAATACATGGTGGGTACTCATCCCATGTGTGTTGATGCGCATTATTTATTTTGCATCGCGCCAAATATTCTCACCGATTGTAGCCAGGAATTAGACCTTTTTGGATGTTGATGCGCATTATTTAGTTACATGTAGCCTATAAGCACTTGTATTGAACACATTTTTCGTAATTTTTTGTGGTAAACGCATTGATGACCATTTATAACATTGAAGATCAGAGCCACTCACTCTTGTCATCAATGTGCTAATGGCAGTAGATTGGATAGATTGGTCTTTTGCATACTACAATCGGCTTTTGATTTTATTCTCAAATAAAAACTGTTGGTGTGTGTGTTTTCCACATTTACTTAAACTGGTGCTTTGAGTCTTTGACCTTTACAAAGCAATAAACAATTTTCTTCTTCTTTTCACATAACGGGAGCCTACACTAGGCATAATTTTAAGCAATGAAGCTAGTCCAGGTAGATCATGTAATTACTAATTATATGTAGTAGCGGTATATGTCATCACATCAAACCTTTTGGTGTTTTCCGAGTCGATGAGCATGAACATGAGTTGGAATGAACTTTTCTCTGGTTTTCATGTGTGCTAGAATTGCTAGTGTTCTAATCTCTGGTGGTAACTCCTTAATCTTTATTTATTTATCATCTATCTGCTTCTTTATTACTTTGATATTCAATCTATGGTCAGTGTAGGGACATCTTTGATCTGTTTCAGGATCGAACTTATTGGAGCAAGTTGCTTCTAAGCCTGATATTTGATTGACTAAATCGTTCTATGCATTAAAAGCTCCATTTTGTAGTGAGATGTTTCCAACTAAGGAAAGGGACATGTGCAGTGCAACTGCAGAAGGGTAAATAAAAATGTTCAGTCTTAGGATACTAGAACCTGAACATCAATTATTTGACTTCTTATGGTATATACCTTGTCATTTTGCTACCACCGACCTCTATCTTGCTCCTCTAAGCGAACTAGACTTCATCCCTGAGAAACTTCTAATGTACAAGAACGTTGTTGTCTTTTGAAATACTGCATACATATGTTCCTCTAATAACCTCCACCTTCCACAATCCAATGCCCTAAAAGATATAATAAAGTGGACGGAAGGCTGTCAAATTAGAAAAATATTGTGCTTCCTGTATCTATACAACTTGAAATTAATCTTAATAACTTATCTATAAGGTATCCATTAGCATGGAATATGTTGTATGTTAAGAATATGCACTGCATTATGGGTCTATGATTCATGTTTTATGGTAACTGTTCCATATATTTCACATCACCAATGAATTTGATCATGACCCAAAAAATAGATGATCTTGACGAAAATACACTTCTTAAGAAAATTGACCATATAAATTTTTTTACTTTCTCTTATGAGGTTCAATGATCTTGTGCCACATTGTCTTTCATTCTAACTCTTAATATGCAGATTTTTTTTTTTTCTTTTCATATTTGTTAGAGGTAAATTGAACCTACTAACTGCAAAAACTCCTTTTCAAATCCTAAATATTGTCTATGCCACCATAACAATTTATTAGTAAAAAAAAAAGACATGCCAATATAAAAGCTCATCAATATTGAGATTTGTTGCTTCTTCTACTTTAGTCTTGTTGAATCATTTTATCATTTTTCTCTTCTTTAATTATTTTGCAGATGCAAAGCGGTTGATTGGTAGGAGATTTAGTGATTCCTTAGTTCAAAACGATATCAAGCTATGGCCATTTAAGGTCATTGAAGGTCCTACTGACAAGCCTATGATTGTGGTCACTTATAAGGGTGAAGAGAAGCATTTTGCTGCAGAAGAAATCTCATCTATGGTCATAAAAAAGATGCGAGAGATTGCAGAGGCTTACCTTGGCACAACTGTGAAGAATGCTATAGTAACTGTCCCGGCCTACTTCAATGATTCACAGCGTAAGGCCACAAAGGATGCTGGAGGCATTGCAGGAATCAATGTCATGAGGATAATTAACGAACCAACGGCCGCAGCCATTGGTTACGGTCTTGACAAGGTGGACATTGGTAAGAGAAATGTGTTGATCTTTGATTTGGGTGGTGGTACTACAGATGTCTCACTACTTACCATTGACGAGGATACTTTTGAAGTAAAGGCTGTTGCTGGAGACACTCACCTCGGAGGTGAGGACTTCGACAACAAAATGTTAAAGCACTTTGTTGAAATATTTAAGAGGCAACACAAGGAAGACATTAGTGGAAATGCCAGAGCTCTAAGGAGGTTGAGAACTGCTTGTGAGAGAGCAAAGAGGATTCTCTCTTCTGCAGCTGAGACTACCATTGAAGTTGATTCTTTATATAATGGTATTGATTTCTCTTCAAGTATTACCCGTGCGAAATTTGCGGAACTCAATATGGATTTGTTCAAGAAGTCTATTGAGCTTGTGGAGAAGTGTTTGACTGATGCTAAAATGGATAAGGGAGGAGTCCACGATGTCGTTCTTACTGGTGGCTCTTCCAGAATTCCCAAGGTGCAGCAGCTATTGCAAGACTTCTTTGATGGAAAGCAGCTTAACAAGAGCATCAACCCAGATGAAGCTGTGGCTTATGGAGCCGCTGTTCAAGCTGCAAACATGGCTGGTATGGGTAATGAGAAAGTACAACACATTGTGCTCGTGGATGTCACCCCTTTGTCCCTTGGGGTGGAGACTCGTATAGGTGATATGTCTGTTTTGATTCCGAGGAATACCGTCATTCCCACCAAGATGGAGGGGAGCTACACTACCCTCAATGACTACCAAAGTTCTGTTTTGTTCCCNAAAGCTCATCAATATTGAGATTTGTTGCTTCTTCTACTTTAGTCTTGTTGAATCATTTTATCATTTTTCTCTTCTTTAATTATTTGCAGATGCAAAGCGGTTGATTGGTAGGAGATTTAGTGATTCCTTAGTTCAGAACGATATCAAGCTATGGCCATTTAAGGTCATTGAAGGTCCTACTGACAAGCCTATGATTGTGGTCACTTATAAGGGCGAAGAGAAGCATTTTGCTGCAGAAGAAATCTCATCTATGGTCATCAAAAAGATGCGGGAGATTGCAGAGGCTTACCTTGGCACAACTGTGAAGAATGCTATAGTAACTGTCCCGGCCTACTTCAATGATTCACAGCGTAAGGCCACAAAGGATGCTGGAGGCATTGCAGGAATCAATGTCATGAGGATAATTAACGAACCAACGGCATTGGTAAGAGAAATGTGTTGATCTTTGATTTGGGTGGTGGTACTACAGATGTCTCACTACTTACCATTGACGAAGATACTTTTGAAGTAAAGGCTGTTGCTGGAGACACTCACCTCGGAGGTGAGGACTTCGACAACAAAATGTTAAAGCACTTTGTTGAAATATTTAAGAGGCAACACAAGGAAGACATTAGTGGAAATGCTAGAGCTCTAAGGAGGTTGAGAACTGCTTGTGAGAGAGCAAAGAGGATTCTTTCTTCTGCAGCTGAGACTACCATTGAAGTTGATTCTTTATATAATGGTATTGATTTCTCTTCAAGTATTACCCGTGCGAAATTTGCGGAACTCAATATGGATTTGTTCAAGAAGTCTATTGAGCTTGTGGAGAAGTGTTTGACTGATGCTAAGATGGATAAGAGAGGAGTCCACGATGTCGTTCTTACTGGTGGCTCTTCCAGAATTCCCAAGGTGCAGCAGTTGTTGCAGGACTTCTTTGATGGAAAGCAGCTTAACAAGAGCATCAACCCAGATGAAGCTGTGGCTTATGGAGCCGCTATTCAAGCTGCAAACATGGCTGGTATGGGCAATGAAAAGGTTCAACACATTGTGCTCGTGGATATTACCCCTCTATCCTTGGGGGTGGATACAGATGGAGGTGAGATGTCCGTTTTGATTCCGAGAAATACCGTCATTCCCACCAAGATGGAGGGGAACTACACCACCCGCCATGACTACCAAAGTTCTGTTTTGTTCCCGGTTTACGAGGGTGAGAGAGCAAGAGTTGTGGATAACAACTGGTTGGGAGAATTTGAGCTTTCTCCCATTCCTGTAGAACGCAAGGGTGTAGTTAAGATAAAAGTATGTTTTGAGATTGATGCCAATGGTATCTTGAATGTTTCTGCTGTAGAGCAGACTACTGGCATAAGTTGTAAGATCACAATTACAAATTACAAAGGTTCACTATCCA
>FXXK01002014.1:22141-48572 GCA_900184695.1 Betula pendula
CACAATTACAAATTACAAAGGTTCACTATCCACAGAAGAGATTAATAGGATGGTCCAGGATGCTGAGAAATATGAGGTTGAAGATGATAAGCACATGAAGAAGGTTAGGGCTAAGGAAGCTTTGGAGAACTATGCTTACAAAATGAGGAACATTGTCAAGGATAAGGAGATTGATGAGAAGCTTGCTGCTGATGGTAAGGAGAAGATTGAAGCTGCTATTAAGGAGGTGATTCATTGGTTAGATGGTATCCATCTTACAGAGGCAGTTGAATTTGAGGAAAAGCTGGTTGGACTTGAGTTAACCTGCAATCCCATCATTGCAAAGATCTCTGGACAACAATAAGCAATTGAGCAGCTCCTCTCATAGAAAAGATGACTACTATTTTGATGATGACAATTAGGACACCAGAGTCCGTTATAGCGCCTTATTAGTTAAATGGATGCAAGGAACTATTCGTCCAAACTTATTTTGAGTTTTTTTTTTTTCCGTGTGTTTTGATGTGGCTTTGTTCGGTAGCTAGCACTTAGAAATTATGAAATATGATGTGTAATTATGTGTAATTTTTGGTGCGGATGTTAATGTGTCATTGCGATTTAATGCCGTAGCCCAGCTGTTGAATCGGCTGTTTTAGTTTAAAGCCATGCACTCAAGTTCTTAAGGATAAAAAATAAATGAACCGATGGGCTCGTTGAAATTTTATTTTGCCATGAACATGGTGTAGAGAGACAACTTTTTAGCAACGTGTTTGTTCTTCGTCCTATCCCTGCGATGTACCTTGTGGTCAAAACTTTTCGGTAACTAGTTTTGAAAAGTCATGAATTGTCTAAAAACCCTGGGAAATTGAGAACATCTATTTTAATGGTTGGATTGTCATATACAACTAATCTTTCGAGGGAAGGTTTTATTTCCTGTTTTAAAGGCAAAATTTTAGAAATTACTCATATGAAATCAAAAAATAAATACCCTATATACAGGATGGATTAGAATTTCTCTATCTGGTTAATTATAAAAGTGGGTAGAAATAGAAATCAATTCACGAGAAAGGGATAATTTATAGAAGTTCTTCCACCAACATATTTACTATGATTGAAATTTTATTTAGTAGGATTCACCTTTCACTATGAAATGGATATGGATCAGGGCAAGGCTCAGAGGCCAGAGGGTCTCTCGAATATCTTCTTGTCAACTAATTTTCAGTTAAAGGCTTTCATTTTTTCTGATCTGGTGGGTAGACAACCCGAAACCTACTAAAATTGGTGAATTTCATAAAAGTTTTTTTTACATTTACGATCTAAATTGATAGCAATTCAAATAACAAATTAATGAGAATCGGATGCGACTATCACGGGCTCGAGCTACAACAGCTACTCAAATAGAGAGAAACTGCAGAATTGTATGGGCATGCAATTTGAAGAATCCAAACCGTTTGTTACATTAAAATATGAGAAGGAAAAAATTTAAACAGTATGGTTTTACCTTTTCCCTTAAAACAAACAAATACAAAGAAAGCATTCTCTGTATTAAATTAGAGATGGCAGGCCGACGCAATAAATTTTAACGTTTTAAGGCAATAAGTTTAAGTGGACTTTTTATTATAGTTAAATATTAATTAATTAATTTTAATTTTAATTTTAATTTTTATATTATTTTTATTTAAAAATTATTCTTTTCACTTTTTTAATGTAAAATTTCTAAGTAAGTTTTTATATTCAAGTGTTTTGTAACATTTTATTTTCAATTGATAATATGACTAATTCACTTAGTTTATATTTAGTACGCGGAATTATTATTTCATTAGAAAAATGATTTTTTTTTTATTGAAAATAGAAGAATGTGTAATAAAATAGCCATTCTTATTGCCCATAAAAGAATGATCATTCCAAATGTTAGATCGTTCATATATTTTAACACGAAGGCTATTATATTACACATTTTTTCATTTATAATAAAATCTATTTCTTTTTCTAATTGAATAGTCATTCTATGTACCAAACATAACATTAATCTTTCTTGTGACATTGTTGATCTTAGATAGGATTTTATCAACTTTAACTTTAAAATACTTTTTTTTTTTTTTTTTTCTGTAGAAGTAACTGTAACAAATTTTGTCAATAAAACTCTGTAAGTGATACATGCATTTTAAAAATAATCTAGTATGTATATATAATTTAGTATATTAATTCGACTAGTCTCTTTTATTTTTAAAAATTTAGGTTCTAATAATAATTCCAAACCACCAAATAAACATCAAGAATGGGAATGACTCCCTTATATAACCTTTTCCCCATTTGATTATAAAAATAAAATAAAATAAACATATGTTGGATCAAACTTTTAAGATCAAGACAATTTTTTTTTTCAAACTATATTCTTTAATGATTTTAATTTCTTGAAATTAAAAAATATTACCATAATTGGGTTATTAAATTTTTTTTTTTGAATGTGAATTTTCACTTTTCCATTGATAATAATTCTTGAGCAAAAGCTCTTACAATCAAAAGTTAAGGCAATAAGCTACAAGCTTAGATAACCATAGCCCAAAACTATGAACTTATAAGTTATATATAAAGACAAACAAATATCTATGACCTAATCTTCCGCAGACCTATGTACAACTCTGGTTATAAATTAGATATGCAATAAGCAGACAAATTCGAAGGCATACGCAACCCAATTTACACCAACATTATTAAAATTCTTTCAACCCGAATGTCAGGGAAAAGCATCTCCCTCAACTTGAAGGCTAGGGATAAATAGTAATAGAAATCAAATTAAAACATAAAAAAACAAGCAGCATCAAGTAGATCCATCAACTGGAAGCGAAGGGAAGTTGGCTGGCGTGGGAAAAAGAAGCGTATGAGCCCCGGAACAGGTGTAGGGGCATGAGAAGGGGGAAACTCTCTAAAAGTTTCAAATATAGTTTTGAGAAACCAAAACCAAAACCTCTAAAGAGTAGATCCGGGGCCATGAATGGTAGAGAAAGTGGAATCCGACCGTAGATGGTGGAGAGAACGCCGGCAAAACCTACTGTGCTGAAAAAACCAAAATCAAAATCAACAAATCAAGACTAAAAACAAAACGAAATAACGAGAAGGGGAGGGGGGATTAGGAAGGGGGGAAGAGGGAAGGGGGGAATTAGGAAGGGGGGAAGGGGGGAGGAGGGAGAAGATCTCCCTCTGCCCAAATCTGGATTTTTTTGGCTTTATGCTCTCTCTGCTTTAGAAGAATTATTTTCCAGAAAAAGATGTTTTTTAATTGGGTTATTAATTAGAGAGCATTGACTAACCTTTTTAATATTATAATTGAGACTTTACTCTATCTATATGATTTTTCATTATTCTATCTCTTTCTCCCTTTGAAGTTTCTATATCTTGAGTATTGAATTATTTCTATCTTTTAACTTAATTTTTTTTAATTAGAATTGGGGCCTTAATTAAATAACATTAACTAATCTTTTACCATAATTGAGACCTTTTTTTTTCTTACTGACACTCTATCTTCCTTCATTTTTTTTAAATATTTTTTATTTTTTATTTTTTAATTTTTTTAAAGTGGGTTCTCGCCCCAAAATGACATTAACACAAAGAATCTTGCTCAGCAAGTACAATACTCTTAATAAAATCTGGATAGCTATCCTTCTAGACACAGTCAAAAGACTGAGAAATAGCTGCTTTAGCCAAACAATGAGCAGCCTCATTTGCCTCCCTATAGAACGTGGGATACACACCAGTCCTCTATGAGCTCTTTTCTTCTTTGTCCTTCCAATCCAACAGTTTCTGAGGCAATGGCTCTATGGAAAGCTGTTTCAATTTGTCTAGATATGGGCTGTCAGAGATTATATTTGGAGGGAGATGCTCTAGAGATTATCCAAGCACTCAAAAAAAATGATAAAATCATTTTTTTCTACTTTAACTATCAACTTTTTATAAGCATATACATCCAGTTCATTAAACTAATGATCCATTATCACTTTTTCATTTAAGAGTAAATATATATGTCAACCTCTATGTTTACTTTGTGTCAATCAAAAGTGATATGATTTTTAAAACTACTATTAATTTAAAATAAATTATTATTGACTTTTGATCTTAAGTTGATTTTAAATGCTACATTAATTTTGGTTGACACAAGATAGATATAGGATTGACATATATTATTACTTTTTTATTAGTTTAAAGTAAAGTATGTAGTGAATAGTGCTCCCTACTATTTTTCACGCTCTCCACATTTTTCGTCAAAGTGGAGAGCTGAATGTAAGCTTCAAAATATTCTAAAATGAATTTTAAATTCTTAAAATAAGGATATTTAAGAAGTCGAATAAGAATGTTCAACCTCCTCAATTGTTCAATGGAAGAGTCGGCCATGTTAGATGATGCAGCTTGTATAAATACACAAGGTTATATAATTATAAAAATTTATAAAAAATAAAATAAAAATAAAAAATTTATCCTAGACAAGTACAACAACTTTTAATTATAAAAAAAATATTATCCTAGTCTTTATCTTTTTTTTTTTTTTTTCTCTAAGGCGTAATCCTAATCCTAATCTTTATCTTTAATATGTGGTTTGTTGTTCTTAACTGCATGGGAGAGTTTATCCGGCTTGGTCACTCCAAATTTGTAATAAAATATAAAATTACAAGGAAAAATAGTGAAAAGAGAATACAAGAGGTTTGAGACTTTGAGGTGGTTCGGCACGTCCGCGAAGCTTTTACCAGCTACAACTGTACGTAGGGGTATTCGTCGGTTAAGTCGGTGTCGAAAATAGTATTTTTGTCTTTTGTCAAATCACAGTCGGTAAAGTCGAAAATTGTACCGACTTTACCGCATGTGGGCTTGTTTCGCCTACCGACATTACCGACTTTTGTCGGTAATGACGGTCGAAAATGTTGGTTAAATCGGGTCAAGTTTTTTGTTCGGCTGTAGTGGCTCATGTACTTTTTGGGCCAATTTTTAGGTTATGGCCTTGTAGCATATTCGTTTTTTGGGTCGAAAAATAGGGTTTCTAATATGACAATTTTCAAAAATTATGAATATTTTTAAATATATAATGACCCAATAATAATAAAAACCTGTTTCAAATTTACATTCTCCATAATCAAATTCACCAAACTTATTAGGTCGGTCATTTACATTCTCATAGTGACATCATAAATAACTTTTAAAAATTTTTACAAAAAAACTCCTTACTAAGTGATTTGGCACAATATGATTAGATTTCTCACAATGTGAATTTTTCTCATTTTCAATTATATTGATTTATGAGAATGTGAATGTCGGTTAAAGTTAGTTAAATCGGTAGGCGGTCGATACAAAACCATTTTCGCCTACGACCCGACAATTGTCGGAAGAAATTTTTTTCTTCCGCCTATCACCGCCAGTGGGCGGTAGGCAGTCGAAGACGGTCGAACACGGTCGGTACGCGGTACACGTGAACTTGTACACCCCTAACTGTACGCCTTGCAAATGAATCATATTTAAAACTGTGATCTCTCTTCTTTATTTTTTTTATTATTGGTTTAAAAAAATATTTAAAATAATAAATTAATATTTTTATAACATTTAATTTAAAAACATTTAAATAGTATATAAAATTATAAAAAAAAATTATTATAATTTTATTTGAATAGAAAAAAAAAATAGTTTAATTTTTATATTACAGAAAATCTCAAAAAAGTGAAAAAAAAAAAAAGAAGAGATGTTATAATATGACCATAATTATAAAAAACCTGTTTCAAATTACATCTCATAATCAAATCACAAACTTATTAGGTCGGTCATTTACATTCTCATAGTGACATCATAAAATACTTTTAAAATTTTTACACAAAAACTCTTACTTAAGTGATTTGCCACAATATGATTAGATTTTCACAATGTGAATTTTTCTCATTTTCAATTATATTGATTATGAGAATGTGAATGTCGGTTTAAGTTAGTTAAATCGGTAGGCGGTCGATACAAAACCATTTTCGCCTACGCCGACAATTGTCGAAGAATTTTTTTCTTCCGCCTATCGCCGCAGTGGGCGGTAGGCAGTCGAAGACGGTCGAAAACGGTCGGTACGCCGGTACACGGTGACTTGTACACCCTAACTGTACGCCTTGCAAATGAATCATATTTAAAACTGTTATGTCTCTCTTCTTTATTTTTTTTATTATTGGTTTAAATAATATTTAAATAATAAATTTTTTAATATTTTTTATAACATTTAATTTAAAAACATTTAAATAGTATATAAAATTTAAAAAAAATTTTATAAATTTTATTTGAATAGAAAAATAAAATAGTTTAATTTTTATATTACGAAAATTCTCAAAAAAGTGAAAAAAAAAAAAAGAAGAGAGTGTGCGAGAGTTATAAGTCATTCAAATACAGTACTTGTCTACATCAAGTGAAATTATTTTTGAATTACAACCGAACATGTACAATTGATTATTCAAATAAATTAGATATAATCCGAAAGCCAAACCCTCAACAAATTGTTCTCCCACTCATCAAATGTGCACACGTGTGCATAATGTAATAATAAAAATAGATGGCAAGTATTAATGATAGGGAAACACAACTATAAAAAAATTGTTGACAAATCTATAAAAATATTTGGTTGTCAAGTCATCTCGAAGAAGGTGTAGACTTGATTTTCTCATGTAATCTTCAACTAGATTGCTTTGGGAAAAAACGAAGAAGCTAACTTGAACCTTTCACTGCCGTTCACTCAGAGACTTCCTTCATCTCCTTTCATTTCCGTTACTTGCAGACGGCGAGATGGGCGGCAAAGGAGAGTGGCCAGCGATAGGGATTGATCTGGGGACGACGTACTCGTGCGTGGCAGTGTGGCAGTATGGTCGAGTTGGAATAATAGTGAATGATCAGGGCAACAGGACGACGCCGTCCTATGTTGCCTCACTGAAATGAGCGTTTGGTCGGTGAGGCAGCCAAAAATCAGGTCGCCAGGACCCGGGTTAACTCTGTATTTGGTAATCTCTCACCTTTTTCGTCTTTCCTTTTTCTATGTGAAACTGCGGTTAAAAAAAAAAAAAAAAGAGAGAAAAAAGAAAAATTATGCTCAGTGCCGTCCACATGTTCAAGTTGGACGAAAGGAACATATCGCAGTAGATACGAAGGTTTAGAATTTTAATTGATGAAATTAGAAGCCTCAGGTTTAATTTAAACAGGTGAAAGGCAATATGTATATAAAAAACGAAGTAGAAATTAAGACTACATTACGTAGGGTTTCTCAAACCTCAATTAAGAAATAGGGTTTTTTTTAAAACTCAAAAATAATAAGATGAAGAGTTGAATTGTGATAGATTATAAATCTGGATGTCCATTTTTAATTCAAAACTCAATCAAGAGCTGAAAGAGATTCATGAAAATCATTTGAAGCGATCTCTTAAGAAATATAATGATGCACTTTTTTTTTTAATGATTGTTTGTTATGAAAATAATAGCAAATAAAATAAACTAACAGCCGATTATCTGCTAGTATTGATAAATGTTCCATATATTTCACATCACCATCGAATTTGATCTTGACCCAAAAAAAAGATGATCTTGACAAAAATAAATCACTTATTAAGAAAATTGGTTAATTAAATTGTTTTATTTTTTTTTTCCTATGTGGTCACATTAATCTTGTGCCACATTGTCTTTCATTCCAATTCTTAATATGCCGATTGTTTCTTTTTAAGAATTTTTTTTTTAATATATTTGTTGGAGGTATAATGAACATACAAACTTCATAGACTCCTTTACAAACCCTAAATATTGTCCTATGCCACCATAACAATATATTGTAAAACAAATAAGGCATGCCAATTTAAAAGCTCATCAAATTGTGATTAGTTCCTTCTTCTGCTTTAGTCCTTCAAATCATTTTTTCTCATAATATTTTGCAGATGCAAAGAGGTTGATTGGTAGGAGATTTAACAATTCCATAGTCCAGAATGATATCAAGCTCTGGCCCTTCAAGGTCATTGAAGGTCCTGCCGACAAGCCTATGATTGTGGTAACTTATAAGGGTGAAGAGAAGCATTTTGCTGCAGAAGAAATCTCATCTATGGTCCTAAAAAAGATGCGTGAAATTGCCGAGGCTTACCTTGGCACAACTGTGAAGAATGCTGTAATCACTGTCCCGGCCTGCTTCAATGACTCACAGCGTAAGGCCACAAAGGATGCTGGAGGCTTTGCAGGACTCAAGGTCATGCGGATAATCAATGAACCAACGGCCGCAGCCATAGCTTACGGTCTTGACAAGGCGGGCTTTAGGAGGAGAAATGTGTTGATCTTTGACTTGGGTGGTGGTACAGCAGATGTCTCTCTAGTTACCATTAGGAGTGGTACTTTTGAGGTGAAGGCCGTTGCCGGAGACACTCACCTCGGAGGTGAGGACTTTGACAACAGAATGGTAAAGGATTTTGTTGAAATATTTAAGAGGCAACACAAGAATGACATTAGTGAAAATGTAAGAGCTCTAAGGAGATTGAGAACTGCTTGTGAGAGAGCAAAGAGAATTCTTTCTTCTACAACTGAGACTACCATTGAAATTGACTCTTTATATGATGGTATTGATTTCTCCTCAAGTATTACCCGTGCTAGATTTTCCATACTTAATATGGACTTGTTCAGGAAGTCTATTGAGCTTGTAGAGAATTGTTTGACCGATGCTAAGATAGACAAGAGAGGAGTGCATGATGTTGTTCTTTCTGGGGGTTCTTCCAGAATTCCCAAGATACAACAGCTGTTGCAGGAGTTCTTTGATGGAAAGCAACTTAACAAGAGCATCAACCCAGATGAGGCTGTGGCTTATGGAGCTGCTATTCAAGCTGCAAACATGGCTGGTATGGGTAATGAGAAAGTTCAAGACATGGTGCTCTTGGATGTCACTCCTTTGTCCCTTGGGGTGGAGGTTGCTGGAGGGTTGATGTCTGTTGTGATTCCGAGGAATACCGCCATTCCCACCAAGATGGAAGGATACTACACCACCAAGTATGACAACCAAACCTCTGTTTTGGTCTCGGTTTATGAGGGTGAGAGAATGAGAACTGTGGTTAATAACTGGTTGGGAGAATTTAAGCTTTCCCCCATTCCTGCAGCACCCAAGGGTGTTCCTGAGATCAAAGTATGCTTTGATATTGACACCAATGGTATCTTAAATGTTTCTGCTAAGGAGAATGCCAGTGGCCTCAGTTATAAGATCACCATCACCAATGACAAGGCGAGATTGTCCAAGGAAAAGATTGATCAGATGGTCCAAGACGCAAAGGAACACAAGGTTGAAGATGACGAGCACAGGAAGAGGGTTAAGCTTCTGGATGATTTGAAGTACCTTGGCAACGGGATAAAGGAGTTACGTAAGGCGCTTGACGCTGATCGTAATAAGAAGATTAGACTGCTGTAAGCTGGTGGACTTGGGTTAATCTGCAATCCCTTCATTGCAAAGCCGCAAAGGTATCAAGACAACATTAAGCAAAATTCTAGTATTTTTGTTGCCAGTGTATTTTGATGTGGCTTTGTTGTTCTGTAGCCGTTGGAAAATTTGAAATATCATGTTTAATTTGTGGTTTTGTCATTGATGGTGCGAAATGTTAATGTTTAATGGCGATTCAAAGCAACAACTTTTAAGTTTGGTTGGAGTTTTCACCTGATAGCAGGGAAAGGTCAAAATTCTCGCAATTTTATGCAATGTAAAAGGTTAAATGAACAAATTTAAATAAAAAAGTTGAAAATTACTCCTATAGGGAAAAAGTATGCGAACTTGTTGGTTACCTAAGAATTGTCGTCACGAAACTTATGATGCATGAGTGGGATAATTTTTAACTATATTTCTTTATCCAAATTGATATTTTGGAATTTATGCACTGCTTTATTTCAATGAAATTTGATTTCAATATTGAACAAATGATCGGGATTTCAATCGAATAATGTCTCTATGAAACTCATCAGTCTAAATCTTTTTATCAAAGGAATTTTAGAAATTAACCAATAAACAACGATCGTGTATTGTGGGGGTAAAAAAATGCAAAACTAATACTTGATTATTTTTGGAAAATACATATACAATCTGAATTTTCAAACGTTTTTCAATTGTTGAAATAGAAAAATACTTATTTTAATCTCATAAAACTTTTTGATAACCGATTAAAGTATTAGAAAAGTCAAGAATTGTCTAAAAACCCAGGGAAATTGAGAACATCTATTTGAATTTGACTTTTATTTTTTCTTATTTTAATGGTTGAATTGTGATCTACAACTAATCTTTCGAGAAAGCATTTTATTTCCTGTTTGAAATTTGCTACACATTCATTTTTGGTCTTTCTTTCATTTTTTTTACTTTTTAAAATTATCATCGAATTTATGGGTTCTATGTATTGACTTACATGAGACTCATAAATCTAATAATAATTTTAAAAAATATGAGAATGAAAAAATAACTAGAAAAAAAATATAGCATTTCTCTTCCTGTGTTAAAGGCAATTGTATAAATTACTCATTGGAAATCAAAAAAAGGAAAACTAGGTATAGGATGGAAAATAATTTCTCTATGTGCTTAATTCGAAAAGAATAATGCTTGAGCTTATTCTTGAGCCTATTTTCCCACCATCTCTTCTCATGTTTTTATAGACAAAAAATAAAATAAAATAAAATAAAAATTAAATTGCAAAAATAATTAAGAAGATGAGCTCAAGAATGGGCTCAACCATCCCCCGTTATAAAATGGGTAGAATTTATTTCTACAATGAATCCACAACCCAATTGCATAGTAAACGACTAAGAGCATTAGTAGCAGCTTCCCTTAAACTCCATTCCCTTCCCTAGTGTAGAGAAAACTGTTAAAAAAACACAAAAAAGTCTCTGCAGCAGCTTCCCTAAGTGTTCCCTAAACTATAGAAACACCAAGGGAACCACTTTTGGTTCCCTAGATGAAGGGAACCAAAAGTGGTTCCCTTCGCATTATTAAAATATAAAAAACTTTCTCTCTCCTCTACCATTTGTTTAAAACAATATTTAAATGATTTCTCTTTCCTCTCTCTTTTTCATAGCATTTAATTTAAATAGTATTTAATTCATGTAGGGAAAGATGAAGGGAAGCTGTTGTGGAGTGCATTTAACTAGGGAACTAAAAAATGGTTTTGTTCCCTACATTAAAGAAAAGCTTAAGGGAAGCTGCTGCTAATGCTCTAAACGTTGATTTGTCAAATAGTGACCCACTGACCCCTTGATTGGTTTATGAGCAGACCAAGCTTCCACAATTCTTGAGAATTATAAGGGCTCGAAAATACGAAAGGGCAAAATCTCAAACCGTATGGTTTAAGCAAAAAACCACTTTTTTCCCTCCATAAGCCAAAATTCCCAACTTTTGACCTCCCTCTTCTTCCTCTTTTTTCACCCAAAAATCCAACCGTTGGCCTCCCTGTTCTTCCTCTTTTTCAGCAATCCTATGAGCAAATGGACCTGACCCCATCGGGGACCGTTGCTTTAGATGAAGAGATTGATTTTTTCTCAGTCTTCGGATCCTCTTTGTATTTAATCCATTTTGAACCTCTCACTGCCATTCACCCAGTCTTCCTTCATCTACTTCATTTCCGTTCACTCGGTCTTCCTTCATCGACCAGACTTTGAGAATGGCCGGGGAAGGAGAGTGGCCAGCGATAGGGATTTATCTGGGGACCACGTACTCGTGCATGGCAGTGTGGCAGCATGATCGGGTAGAGATCATAGTGAATGACCAGGGAAACAGGACGACGCTGTCTTATGTTGCCTTCACTGACAAAGAGCGCTTGGTCGGTAATGCAGTCCAGAACCAGGTCGCCAGGAACCCCGCTAACTCTGTCTTTGGTAATCTCTGATTACTCTTATTTTTCCTTTTCTTTCCTTTTTGAATGTAAAACTACAGTAAAAAGAAAAAAGAAAAACTAGGCTTCATAATCAATGGCGCCAATGTAATCACCTGCTTGTCAAGGTTGGTGCCCATTTATGCTCGGTGCCGTCTACATGTTCAAGTGCAGTAGATATGAAGGTTTAGGATTTTAATTCATGAAATCAGAAGTCTCAGGTTTAAACAAAACATTGAAAGGCAATATGTATATTATAAAACAAACAGAAATTTAGACTAGATTACTGATGGGTTTTTAAAACTCAATTAAGATACAGGGCTTTTTCTTTTAAAAAAAAAAAAAAAGATGAAGAGTTGAAAGGTGATTAGTTATAAATCATCTGAAAAACATTATTGGAAATCATTTGAAGCGATCTCTTAAGAAATATTAAAATGACTTTCTCTTTTATTATTTTTTTTTTTATAAAAATAATAACAAATAAAATGAACTTACAACCAATCATCTGCTAGTATTGGTAACTTTTCATGTATTTCACATCACCATCGAATTTGATCTTGACCCAAAAAGTAGATGATCTTGACAAAAATAAATCACTTCTTGAGAAAATTGTTCATATAAATTGTTTTACTTTTTTCCTATGAGGTTACATTGATCTTGTGCCATATTGTCTTTCATTCCAAATATTAATATAACTATTGTTGTTTTTTTTTCTTATATATAAAGTTTTTAGAGGTATGGAACCTACTAATTGCAAAAACTCATTTTCAAACACATCAATATTGAGTTTCGTTGCTTCTTCTATTTAGTCTTCAAATCATTTTATCTTATCATTTTGCAGATGCAAAACGGTTAATTGGTAAGAAATTTAGTGGTTCCTTTGTTCAGAATGATATCTACCTTTGGCCATTCAAGGTTATTGAAGATCCTACTGATAAGCCTATGATTGTAGTCACTTACAAGGGTGAAGAGAAGCATTTTGCTGTTGAGGAAATCTCATCTATGGTCCTCAAAAGGATGCGTGAGACTGTCGAGCACAATTGTGAGGAATGCTGTAGTCACTGTCCTGGCCTACTTCAATGACTCACAGTGTAAGGCCACAAAGAATGCTGGAGGCATTGCAGGACTTAATGTCATGAGAATAATCAACGAACCAACGGCCGTAGCCATTGCTTACGGTCTTGACAAGGCTGGCATCGGTAAGAGAAATATGTTAATCTTTGATTTGGGTGGTGGTACTACAGATGTTTCACTACTTACCATTGATGAAAGCACTTTTGAAGTGAAGGCCATTGCTGAAGATACTCACCTTGGAGGTGAGGACTTTGACAACATAATGATAAAGAACTTCATTGAAATATTTAAGATGTAACACAAGAAGGATATTATTGGAAATGCCAAAGCTTTGAGGAGGTTGAGAACTGCTTGTGAGAGAGCAAAGATGATTCTTTCTTCTGCAGCTGAGACTATCATTGAAGTTAACTCTTTATATAATGGTATTGATTCTCCTCAAGTATTACTCGTGCTAGATTTGTGGAACTTAATATGAACTTGTTTAAAAAGTCTATTGAGCTTGTGGAGAAGTGTTTGATTAATGCCAAGATGGACAAGAGCAGAGTTCACGATGTCGTTCTTATCGGTGGTTCTTCTAGAATTCCCAAGGTGCAGCAGTTGTTGCAAGACTTCATTGATGGAAATCAACTTAACAAGAGCATCAACCCTAATGAAGTTGTGGCTTATGGAGTTGCTGTTCAAGCTGCAAACATGGCTAGTATGGATAATGAGAAAGTTGAACACATTGTACTCTTGGATGTCACCCCTCTGTCCCTTGGGGTGGAGGTTGTTGGAGGGTTAATGTCTGTCGTGATTTTGAGGAATACTGCCATTCCCACCAAGATGGAGCAAAACTTCACCACTTCCTATGGCAACCAAACTTCTGCTTTGTTCCCTGTCTATGAGGGTGAAAGGGCAAGAATTGAGCAAGTCCATTACAGGGCCTTATCAGTGCAATGAATGCAAGGTACTATTTTGAGCATCCCGACTTATTTGAGTATTATTGTTGCCAGTGTGCTTTGACGTGGCTTTGTTGGGTAGCAGTTGGAAAATTTGAAATATGATGTGTAATTTATGATTTTGTCATTGATGGTGTGAATGTTAATGTTTCATTGCGAATGCTCAACAAATTCTTAAATGAAGTGATAGATCTTTTATTTTGACATGAAAAATATTGAACATAGAGCAGGATAGAGTTTTAGATGGAGTTTAAATATGTATTGGTGATGTTTGTGGTGGGTTTGAAGTAAAACCTGAGCTTGATTTTGGATTTCAGGATTCCACTTTGGTCTTAATTTGGCCTCTAAAACTGGGATTAAGGTCCAAAGAGTATACATCTTAGGCTGTCAATCAACTTGGATCACAAGCAAACTTTTCTGTCTACTCTGTTGGTCAATGTTGAAGATGACGGGGAGGTTGTGAATCGTTAAGATTTATTTTTAAAAAAATCCTGCTATCATTCAATCACTTACGAAAGCAGAAGAAACGTCGTACTGGTGATGTAATAATTTTTTGATAGGTGATGGAGCAGATTCGAGAAGGATCTTTTATTTGCTCAGGAAAAAAAGAAGAGAAGGATCTCTTATTTGGTTGAATGTTTAAACATGACACTGAAGTAAATTATAAAAACAGATTTGGTAATTACTTTTCCAAGTGTTTCTAGCCGTTCTTTCCAGTTTGGTTGCTTGCAAATGCAGTTTCCGCAAATTAAAATTCTAATAAATTGGATTAGAGGCATCTTCTAAATATCAACCTACTAGCGAAAATGTATTTAAAACAAACCCACAAGCAAAAAAATGTTCAAATGCTGAAACTGGATTTGGCTTCAAAGCTCGGCCGAATCGCCTATATTGATCAGTCTGACCTGAATAAAATATCAGTTCGAAAATAGTGGCAAAAAAAAAACATATTTCATTCTTTCTCAGGTTGTTTCAGCTTAGCCCCATCAATACTCTCCGCTGGAGGCAACGTCTGCACACAGTAGTTGTAGAAAAAGACATGTCAAGATCTAACTTCGAACATAGCCGTAGTGCATATAACATTTTATGAAAAACCGTTACCGCATTGTCATAACAGGACACATAGTCTTTTGGACATTTTATCAAACACATCATGCCCATTGACTTCCCTAAAAATTCATAGCACCAAAACAAATATGTCAAATTAGACAAATATTGTGCTTCCTGTATCTTTCCAACTTGAAATTAATCTTAATGACTTATCTATAAGGTATCCATTAGCATGGCCTATGCTGTATCTTAAGAATATGCACTGCATTATGTGTCTATGTTCCATATATTTCACATCTCCAACAAATTTGATCTTGACCCAAAAAATAGATGATCTTGACGAAAATTGACACTTCCTAAGAAAATTGGCCATATAAATTGTTTTACTTTTTCCTATGAAGTTACATGATCTTGTGTCACATTGTCTTTCATGGGAATTCTTAATATGCCGGTTGTTATTTATTTATTTTATATATATTTGTTAGAGGTATATTAAACCTGCTACCTCCAAAAACTCATTTTCAAACCCTAAATATTGTCCTATGCCACCATAACAATTTAAGGAAGAAGGCATGCCACTGCAAGCTCATCAATATTGATATCCTAGCTTGCTTCTTTTTCTTTAGTCTTGTCAAATTATTTTATTTTATTATTATTATTTTGCAGATGCAAAGAGGTTGATTGGTAGGAGATTTGGTGATTCCTTAGTCCAGAATAATATCAAGCTCTGGCCATTCAAGGTCATTGAAGGCCCTACTGACAAGCCTATGATTATGGTCACTTATAAGGGTGAAGAGAAGCATTTTGCTGCAGAAGAAATCTCATCTATGGTTATCAAAAAGATGTGTGAGATTGCGGAGGCCTACCTTGGCACAACTGTGAAGAATGCTGTAGTCACTGTCCCGGCTTACTTCAATGACTTACAACGTAAGGCCACAAAAAATGCTGCAAACATTGCAGGACTCAATGTCATTAAGATAATCAACGAACCAACGGCCGTAGCCATTGGTTATGGTCATGACAAGGTGGGCATTGGGAAGAGAAATGTGTTGATCTTTGATTTGGGTGGTGGTACTGCAGATGTCTCACTACTTACCATTAACGATGGTACTTTTGAAGTGAAGGCCGTTGCTGGAGACACTCACCTCGGAGGTGTGGACTTTGACAACAGACTGGTAAATTACTTTGTTAAAATATTTAAGAGGCAGCACAAGAAGGACATTAGTGGAGATGCCAAAGCTTTAAGGAGGTTGAGAACTGCTTGTGAGAAAGCAAAGAGGATTCTTTCTTCTACAGTTGAGACTACCATTGAAGTTGATTCTTTATATGATAGTATTGATTTCTCCTCAATTATTACCCGTGCGAGATTTGCAGAACTTAATATGGACTTGTTCAAGAAGTCTATCGAGCTTGTGAAGAAGTGTTTGACTGATGCTAAGATGGATAAGAGAGGAGTCCACGATGTCGTTCTTTCTGGTGGTTCTTCCAGAATTCCCAAGGTGTAGCAGTTGTTGCAAGACTTTTTTAATAAAAAACAGCTTAACAAGAGCATCAACCTAGATGAAGCTGTGGCATATGGAGCTGCTGTTCAAGCTGCAAATATGGCTGGTATGGGTAATGAGAAAGTTCAAAACATTGTGCTCTTGGATGTCACCCCTCTATCCTTAGGGGTGAATGTGGATGGAGGTGAGATGTCAATTGTGATTCCAAGAAATACCACCTTTCCCACCAAGATGGAGGAGAACTACACCACCTTCTATGACAACCAGACTTCTGCTTTGTTCTCGATTTATGAGGGTGAGAGAGCGAGAGTAGTGGATAACAATTGGTTGGGAGAATTTGTGCTTTCCCCCATTCCTGCGGCACCTAAGGGTGTCGCTCGGATGAAAGCATGCTTTGAGATTGATGCCAATGGTATCTTAAATGTTTCGGCCGTGGAGGAAACCACTGGTGTAAGTTACAAGATTAGAATTACACATTACAAGGGTTCACTATCCACTGAAGAGATTTATAGGATGGTCCAAGACGCAGAAAAATACAAAGTTGAAGATGATGAGCACAAAAAGAAGGTTATGGCGAAGGAAGCCTCGGAGAACTATGCTTACAAAATAAGGAGCATTGTCAATGATAAGGAGATTTGTGACAAGCTTAACGCTGATGGTAAGAAGAAGATTAAAACTGCTATTAGACACGTGATTCATTGGTTAGATGGTATCTAGCATGCGGTGGCTGATGAGTTTGAGGACAAGCTGATTGGACTAGAGTTAATTTGCAATCCCATCATTGCAAAGATATCTAGACAACAATAAGCAATTGATTAGCTCCTCTCATAAAGGTACTATTTTGAGTATCCCGACTTTATTTGTCCAAACTTCTTTTGAGTATTTTTGTTGCCCGTGTTTTTTGATGTGGCTTTGCTCGGTAGCACTTGGAAATTTTGAAATGTGATGTGTAATTTATGGTGCGAATGTTAATGTTTCATGGCGATTTAAAGCCACAACTTTTGAGTTTATTTGGAGTTTTCACCTTAAACAGGGAAAGTATGTCCACTGACGAGGATGAGCCTTAATGCCGTAGCCCAGCTTTTGAATCGGCTGTTTAGTTTAAAGTTATCACTCAAATTCTAAAGTATAAAAAAGAAATGAACCGATGGATACGAGGATATTTTATTTTGCCATGAACATGGTGTAGGGAGACAACTTTTTAGCAAAGTGTTTGTTCTTCGTCCTATCCCTGCGATGTACCTTGTGGTCAAAACTTTTCGGTAACTAGCATTAGAAAAGTCATGAATTTGTCTAAAAACCCTGGGAAATTGGGAACATCTATTTTAATGGTTGAATTGTCATATACAACTAATCTTTCGAGAGAAGGTCTTATTTCCTGTTTTAAAGGCAAAATTTTAGAAATTACTCGTTTGAAATAAAAAATAAAAACCCTATCTACAGGATGGATAAGAATTTCTCTATCTGGTTATAAATTGGGTAGAAATCAATTCACGAAAAAGTTGTCCTTTCACTAAGAAATGGATATGCATCAGGGAAAGGCTCTGAGGCCAGAGGGTCTCTCGAGTATCTTGTTGTCAACTAATCTTCATTTTTGATCTGGGTAAATACCCGAACTACTAAAGATAGGGGATATTTCAATAAATGTTCTATTATGTTTGTAGCCAAATTGGTAGTAATTCAGATTACAAATTATTGAGAATCCGATGTGACTATCACGGGCTCGAGCTACGACAGCTACTCAAATAGAGAGAAACTGCAGAATTACTAATTAATTAATTAATTTTAATTTTAATTTTTATATTATATTTTTTATTTAAAAATTATTCTTTTCACTATTTTTTTATTGTTAAATTACTAATTAAATTTTTATATTCAAGTGTTTTCTAACATTTCATTTTCAATTGATAATATGACTAATTCATTTAGATTATATTTAGTACACGGAATTGTTATTTCATTAGAAAAATGATTTTTTTTTTTTATAAAAAATAGAAGAATGAGTAATGAAATAACCATTCTCATAGCCCATAAATGAATGACTATTCCAAGTGTTGAATCTTTATCATATACTTTAACACTAATGTTATTCTATTATACCTTTTCCCATTCTAATAAATGCTATCTCTTTTTTCTAATTGAATAATCATTACCAAACATAACCTTAATCTTTTTTGTGACATTGTTGATCTTAAATATGATTTTATCAATTTTAATTTTAAAATACTTCTTTCTGCATAATTAATTGTAACAAATTTTGTCGATAAAATTCTGTAAGTGATACATGCATTTTAAAAATAATCTAGTCTGTTATCTAATTTAGTATAAAAATTTGAGTACTTTGTTCTATTTGTAAAACTTCTTTTAAAACTTTAGGTTCTAATAATAATTCCAAACTACCAATTAAACATCATGTTGGATCAAACTTTTAAGATCAAGACAATTTTTTTTTTTCAAACTATGTCATCTAATGATTTTAATTTCTTAAAACTAAATAATATTATCATAACTGGGTTATTAATTAGGAGCACTGACTAATGTTTTAATATTATAATTGGGACGTTACTCTATCTCTATGGTTTTTCATTGTTCTTTCTCTTTCTCCTTTGAAAGTTTCAATATCTTAGAGTATTGAATTATTAACATCTTTTAACTTAATAATTTTTATTATTATAATTGAAGCCTTAATTGAGAGCATTAACTAATCTTTTTATCATAACTGAGACCTTTCTTTCTCAGTAACACTCAATCTTTCTTCAATTTCTCTCTGTCAAGCTCAATATCTTGCGCATTGAATTCTTTCCATATTTCAATTGATAATGATTTTTTTAGTAATGCTAAAGGTGACAAATCTATTGGTGATGTTAAAGCCACATCAATTTTGGAGGATACAATAAAGACCTGCATTACTCCTTTTTTTTTTAAAAAAAAAAAAAAAAAGGGAAAAAAATCATAATTAGGGCCTTAATTAAATATTGACTAATATTTTTTTGTAGAATTAGGGCTAAACATTTTTTTTTTTTTTTAATATAAGTAGCCTTAAATGTACTACTTGTATTTATGGGCCTTATTCGATTAGAGCCTTAAGCGACCTTCACAGTTGTCTAATGGAAGAGCCGGCATGTCAAATGGTACGGCTTCTATAAATACACATTGTTATAAAAAATTATAAAAAAAGTAAATAAAAAAAATCTTAGACAAGTACAACAACTTTTGTTTATAAAAAATTTATTCTAATCTTTATCTTTAATATGTGGTTTGTTGTTTTTAAATGCATGGGAGAGTTTATCCGGCTTGGTCCCTCCAAATTTGTAATAAAATATAAAATTAGAAGAAAAAATATTGAAAAGAAAATACAAGAGGTTTCTGACTTTGAGGTGGTTCGGCAGGTCCACCATTCCTATTTGTGGTAATGGACACAGTTGATCATTACTCCCACGATGGAAAAGTAGGCGAATTTAATAATTTTTTTAAAGCTAACTCAAGCCATACTTCTAGACATCTAGTTGAATTAACCTTTGCTTTTGTTCACCATTTAAGTAAAGCCACGAAACTGCAAAAATTACCGACTATTTGAAGCGGAGAGGATTTTATTCCTTTTCCTTTGCTTTATCCAAGTCCATAAAGGTAACCTCGAATTTGCTTTAGAAATGAATGGAAGCCACTTCAGAGGCAACTTTTTCAAATTATTCAACGAATATAATTTAGTACGATAAATCTTTAATAAGATTCGCTATCTTTTTCTATTTTCTTTTTCTTTTGTGTAGCTCTTTCATACTCAGTCTACTTCGTGAGCAAGGAAACAAAGTCTAAAAAATGAGCATCTTCAGCCTGTCATCTACTTCAGTTTCGTGATCGTTCGAGTCTTTGTTCAGCTACTTCATTTCCATTATCTTCCAGAAGTCGAGAATGGCCGGCAAAGGAGAGTGGCCAGCGATAGGGATTGATTTGGGGACCACTTACTCGTGCGTGGCAGTGTGGCAACATGATCGAGTAGAAATCATAGTGAACGATCAGGGCAACAGGACGACGCCGTCTTATGTTGCCTTTACTGACAAAGAGCGTTTGGTCGGTGAAGCAGCCAAGATCCAGGTCGCCAGGAACCCTGCTAACTCTGTCTTTGGTAATCTCTCACCCCTCTTTTTTGGTCCTTTTCTCTCATTCTCTTTCCTTTTTCTATGCAAACTACGCAGGCGCTTATTGTCAGGGCGCCAATGACGTTGGACGATATAAAGTTTTACTTTTTCCTACGAGGTTACATGACTCGTGCCACAATTGCTTTCATGCGAATTCTTTAATATGCCGTTATTATTTATTTTTTATAATAATTGTTAGAGTATGTTAACCTGCTACCCTCAAAAAACTCATTTAAACGCCTAAAATATTGTCGTACGCACCATAGCATTTATTAGGAAAAAGAAACAAGAAAAAAAAGGCATGCACTGCAAAAGCTCATCCAATATTGATATCCTACTCTCTTTTCTTAGACTTAGATACAATATAAAAAGTTTTATTTATTATTATTATTTTCAGATGCAAAGATTGATTGGTAGAGATTTATGATTCTTTAGTCCCAGAATGAGATCAACCTCTGGCCATTCAAGGTCATTGAAGGCCCTATAGACAAGCCTATGATTGTGATCACTTATAAGGGTGAAAGAAGCATTTTTCTGCAGAAGAAATCTCATCTATGGTCATCAAAAAGATATGTGAGATTGCGAGGCTACCTGGAAAACTGTGAAGAAGCTGTAGTACGTCCCGGGCTACCAATGACTCACAGCTAAGACCACAAAGGATGCTGCAGCATTGCAGGATTAACGTTATGTAAGATTAATCAACGAACCAACGACCGAAGCCATTGGTTACGGTCTGAAAGGTGAGATTGGGAAGAGAAATGTGTGATTATTTGATTTGGCTGGTGGTACAACAGATTCTCACTACTTACATTGACAATGTACTTTTAATGAAGGCGTTGCCGGAGACACTCACCCGCAGGTGAGGAATTTGCAACAAGAATGGTAAAATTACTTTTGTTAAAATATTTAAGAGACAGCACAAGAGGACATTCTGAGATGCCAAAGCTATAAGGAAGGTTGAGAACTGCTTGTGAGAGAGCAAAGAGGAAATTCTTTCTTTAATGCTCTGAGACTACCAATTGAACTTGATTTTACATAATGGTAAATGTGATTTCTCCCAACTATTACCGTGCGAGATTTGCGACTTAATATGACTTTTTAAGAGTCATCGAACTTGTGGAGAAGTGTTTGACTGATGCTAAAGTGGATAAAGAGTGAAGTCCACGATGTCTTGCTTACTGGTGGTTTTCCAGAATTTCCCTAGGTGCGCAGCTGTTACAAGACTCTTTGATAGAACAGCTTAACAAGAGAAATAACCAGATGAAGCTGTGGCGTATGAGGCGGCTGTATTCAAGCTGCAAATCTGGTTGGTACGGGTATGAGAAAGTCAAAACTTTTTCTCCTGGATGTCACTCCAAAGGAAACGTCCATCCGTCCCACCCAAAAATAGAGCAAACTACACTAGTTTAGGTGACAACCAACTTCTGTTTATGTCTCGTTTAAGCGGGTAAAGAAAAGAGTTGAGGAAACACGTTTGCGCGAAATAGTTTCCCACATTCATGCAGCACCCAGGGTGTCATTGAGATAAAGCATGCTTTGAGATTGATGCCAACGCTACATGAATTTTCCCCCCCCCCCCCCCCCCCGCTGTGGAAGCACACCGCTGGCACAAGTTGCAATACAATGAAAAAACAAGCTCAGGTCCGAGGAAGGAGATTGATAGAATACGTAAGTAAGGAGGCTTTGGAGAACATGCCTACAAATAGGAGCATATGGAGAAAGAGATTGTGACAAGCTGACGAGCGGTAAAAAAATCGACGAGCATTAAGCACGTGATTCATTGTTTGGATGGTAGTCCCCATTAATGGCCGATGCAAAGAGTTGAGGAAGCTGATGACTTGATTTCAATCTCAATCCCATCATCCCTGCACAAGATATCAGACAACAATGCTTGCACGAGAAGCACATGACGAACAGCCCGAGTTCACTAAACTTCCCTGAGCGACTACTTAATTGGGGGGTGAAATGCGGAATGACACTTACAAGCTCACTGAAAAGATACAACAAAGTGCCCTAAAAGCGAATTAAAGGAATATCCAAGGGTCAGTGCTGGCCATGAATCGAACTTGGGCCAGTATTGCTATCATAGTGGCATGTTGAAGACTATTCCTTGAGACTAGACAACATGATGATGTGGTTAATACAAGTAGACAACAGCGGTGCAGATCAAACGGTCAGAACAAAGCCATACGTACAACAAAGGGAAGGAAGACAAAGCAGAAAGAAGGGAAGGAAAGTCAAGCAGAAAGATGGCTAGTAACGTTTGAGATTCAAAACTGCTCTCAAGCTATTATTTCAGCCTCGTTGGGGATCCAACTACGGCGTTGCTACTTGTTATCGAATCGTTGGTTTCAAGTTACTTATTTATGCACAATGATCATGGAAAGATTGTGGGTGCGCATGTTTCTTTTTTTTTTTTCTTTCCTGTTGGATAGACTGTTTTGTGTGTTATAATAGTAAAATGTCTTAATCCAATATGTCTATTAAGAAGGTTACATAAATTTATATTTGCTCGCAGTTTTCTAAGTCCTAATCGTAATTTTCTTGTACACGCTTTTCCTAGAGACTGCATAAGAATGTAGCACGTACAAATAGTATTTAAGAGGACGAATAATTGACGAAGCATTTGGCCTAGCAAGATGGCCCCCCCAGACAATAAAAGCATTGGCCAGCCGCTTTGTCTTCAGAGGCTAAAATTGTTATCAGACAAGAATCAATTTGAATTCTCAACCAGATTTTAACTTTTTTAACACATCAATTACGTTATCGATGGTCCAACATTTCTATCCCCGAATCTAAGTGGTTTGTCTACGCCCCGCATCTATCTATAGCTAATGGTTGCACAGAGAGATTGTAAGTTGAATACCGTAAATTTCGTAGGTTGAATAATATATATAGTAATATTATTAGATATTCACATTCATTTTCTTCATATTGTTTATATAGATATCTTATGAAATTCATTAAATTCGGTCATTTCTATCATAACGTGATAGAAAAAAACATGCAATCATAGAAAGAAAGGCAGACAACTCCTAGCTTTCTTCCAGACAAACTTCACCTCTCATCTTCAATTCTAACCATGGTTAATAATATTCAGCATCATATTAACCATGTGATGTGTAACTACTTATTCAAATACGCGTATGACGGGTAAGTCCGTGAGTTGCGAGACTGCATCACGCGATAGCTGTTAATACAGCAAGACACAATAATAAAGATTCTCCGCTATCCCGCCAAGTTTGGGGGAATGAATTGTGAAAATTCATAACTAGGACTTTTCCCGGGAGTTGCGAAGAAAACAACTTTGAGTGAGTTGGAAGCGGAAGAGAGATTGGAAATTTGCCTGTGTTTCAGTAGACATCTGCCGCACGCCTATAATGATGGTCTGACGAATAAAACGTTCGAAATAGTGGCAAAAAAAAAAAAAAATCAATCTTCTCAGGTTGGCATTACCCCATCAATACCTCATCCGCTGGAGCACGTCTAATTCTGCACACAGTAGTTTGTAGAAAAAGACATCGTCAAGATCTAACTTCGAAATAGCGGAGGCATAATAACTTGCCTAGTGAAAAACCGTTACCCGCATTGTCAAACAAGGACACAGGTAGTACTTTTGAATTTTATCAAACCGATCATCGCCATGCTGACTCCCTCAACAATTCATTAGCACCAAAAACAAATATGTCTTCAGTATAATACAACGTACATACATGGATAAGTGTCAAGTTAATCAAATAACTCATGAGCAAGAGAGAAGAGAAGAAGAGAGAGAGGTTACGAATCAGGCTTATTTGTGTTGTGGACAACGGATCGCCAACGAGAGCGAGACACGACAACCACGCACGACCGACGCCAATGATGGAGTGTAACAAGGTCCTAGTAGATAACGCTGCGATTTGGCAGCAGTATTAAACAGCAGTGCGATGGATTAAGAAGAAACCGCTCGGAACCACGGCATCGGCTCAGTGCTCACTCGGGATCATAAAGAAAAGCTTGTTGTTTTTGGACCCCACTCTCGTAGTGTACCCATTGAACCGCCCACCAGTCCTCTCGCTTACTACTCCGAACAAAACAAAAGACGCCCCCACACTGAAGTTATAGATAGTTTTAACTAGCCTTTCTGTAATTGCTAAGACTCGTTCGTGAATCTTGAATTCATCACCTCTGCACCTTCAACCTTAAATCCAACCCATTCTTCTCCGCAAAAAATCCATAGCCCATGGAGTCCCTGTGGGTTCCCCAACACTCTGATCAATAATTCTCCCCTTTATTAGTTTAGAAATCACAGGTGACTCGTATGATTCTAGTCAGAACGATTCGACAGCGCCAAAGGAAAGGAGATAAAACAGTATGCTCCTATCTGCTTAAGAAAGGACATAAATTCATTCCAAAAAGATCGGTATACTGTATTTCTTTTTTCTGTTTCTTTTCTTGGTAGCGTCATTACACACCAGCCCTACTTCTAGCAAGGAACCAAGGCTATAAACCCATGGCTCACTCAACTGTACCACTTCATCCACTTCATCTTCGCTGCGTAAGCGTTCCGGACTCAGAACACAGTCTTTCATCCTATTCATTTCTGTTTTCCAGCACTCGAGAATGCCGGCAAGCAGAGTGGCCACAATAGGATTGTCTGGGACCACGTACTGGTGTGTGCACCCTCCGCCCGCCAAAATGAACGAAGTAGCAGATCATAGTGACCGATCAGCGGCACAGGACGACGCCATCTTATTGCCGTTACGAAAAGGCGTGGAGTCGGATGCAGCCAAAACCAGGTCGCCAGGACTGCTAACTCTATCTTATTGTATACTCTCACCTCTTTATGTCTTTCCTTTTTCTTGTGAAATAACAGTAGGCTTTATGTCCAAAAATGGCGCCAATGTACGTGGAGATATGAATTTAGGATTAATTGAGAAATTAGAAGTCTAGGTTCAATATGAACCAAATACAGAGAATTAGAACTAGATTTGCAAGAGGGGTTTCAAACTCAATAAGATACCAGGGTTTCTTGAAACTCAAAAGTAAAGGGATGAAGAGTTAATGGTTATAAATCGGATGTCCATTTTAATTCAAACTCAATCAAAGCGAAATGACCAGAAATCATTGAACGATTCTTTAGAAAATATTAATAATGCAATTTTATTTTTTTTATTTTTATGATTGTTTATATAAAAATAATAACGAAATAAACATAAACTTGCAAGCCAATCATCTGCTGTATTCGAGCATGCATTGTGCAATTCTGAAAACATATCTCAATGTCAGAGATTGCTAAGAGTTACATGGTGGGTACCCATCCCATGTGTGTTTAAGGGCTGTGATTAAACCATATATTCGTAAGTTTTTTTTTTTTTTATATGTGAGTAAACGCATCCAATCACCATTTATAAACATGAAGATCAGAGCCACTAACTCTGCATCAATGGCAATGGCAGTAGATCTGGGATAGATTGGCTTTTCTTACTAAATCGGCTTTATGATTTTTATTCTCAAACAAAGAGCTGTGGTGGTGTGTTTTCCACATATTACTAAAACGGTGCTTTGGACTTTAAAAGCAAAACAATTTCTTCTTCTTTCACCATAACGAGCCTCACAAGGCATAATTTTAAGCAATAAACAATTTGCTTCTTCTTTTCCAATAAACAACGAAGCCTAACAAGCATAATTTAAGCTAAACGCTAATCCAGAAGATCATAGAGGATATGTCATTCACGTCAAACCTGCTTGTGTTCCGAGATGGGAAGTAGCACAACATGTGTGCTAAATGCAGTGTGTGTAATCTCATTAGCCTTATTTATTTATCATCTATCTCTTTTCGTATGACTTGATATTCATCTATGAACAGTTAGGGACATCTTCGTTAAGATCGCCACTTATTGGAGCAAGTTGCT
>FXXK01002015.1:12969-22969 GCA_900184695.1 Betula pendula
CTTCGATAAACAATAAATGCATTTCACTTGATCACAAGAGTGTGGGACTTGGGGTTTGACAGGAGTGTGGGTGTTTTCATATATATTATCTTTAGAATTGTAGTCAGAGTAACTTTTTTATATAAACGAGTCAGTAGCATAAGGGAAGATTCATTGAGTCAGTTGATCAAATGCCTTGTATGCCTGTGAAAAAATGCCTTGTATGCCTGTGACCTGCTACCCAGGTGGAGTAGCATTGCAATAAAACCCCTTTTCATTGAGTCATTTGATCAGGAAATTCAGCAAGCATTGCATCAAACTCTGTCATTTATCTTCAGCAGAGTTTGATGCAATGATTGCTGAATTTTCCTCATCATCATGCCCATCCAACTGGTGATCATGTAGGCAATGATTGCATGCATGTGAATCCTATTGCTGCTGTGCCTATCTCATCATCTTCGGCAGAATTTTATGCAACAACATCCCACCCATATTTTCGGCGTTTGAAGAAGAAGAGATTAATGGAATGTTTGCTTGATTTTCTTATCATCATGCCGAGAGAAACTTGAACCCCGAAGAAAATCAAGAGTAGAATTGCATCCATACAAATCTTTTTAATGCTATGTCTATCTCCTGGTGAATTTTATGATCATCAACCCCCAACCCCAACATTTATGTTCTTCTTTCTTTCTTTCTAATCTTTTAGTTTGCTTGATATAACTGAGAATCACATATCGAAATAGCAAGATCAGTTAATGTTCTTTCATTCTGTTTTGTTTTCTTTCTATTTGTGTAGTATGCAAATGGAATTGCACGACTCTGTTCAACTATATGAAGATTTTATCTAATTTCTTTCTTCTTATAAATTGCACCACTCCCAATCTTGCGTTGTACTTTGCTTGCGTGTTTTAAAATGTCTCTGTCTACTCTCTCAAAGCAATGTGGCCAGTTGCATCTTCAATTTTGGTAATACTTTCAATGAATAAATTAAGGAGAAAATCTTAGAGGCATGTTGCAAGCACGCTGTGATCAACTAATAAGGTTTTATCAGTTGATGGTTCAGAACATCAAAATTTCCACTCTTTTTGCCTTTGTTCATCAAAATTTTGTATGCTAAGACAGGATTTCAATTATCCCAACTTTAGTGGTGTGTAGAGACTACACATGTATATCATTAAAACAATTATAGGAAAATGGGGGAGGTTGATTAGAGTGTTCATAGTTTGAATAAGTTGCATGGCGTTACTGCAAATATGATGACCAAAGCATAATCGAGTGAGGTGTTAGCTGATATGGTGTCTGCATGTCCTCATTGCCAATAAATTTACTTTTTGCAGAAACTCAATGTTGCTGTTGAGGCAAACAATGCTATTGCTTGTCATTTTGTAATTCCTGTAAATCAAATGAAACAAGAGGTCTACAAGTCTCTGTATTGCTGCTATGTGCTTGTCATTTTTCTTATCTTTACCGAGTAATGGCCTGCATGGTTTGCTTGAAGACTTGAGACGCCATTATTCATGTTAGAAGGCTTCTTTTTGTCTCTCCATATTGCATGTACTTCATCAGTCCGAAACCGCAGGGTGAATGTTTCGTGCAACATATTATAATATTACACAGAACTTGTGTTTGAATTAATATACAAAATGTTTTTTCTTTTGGAAAAAATAAAAGAGAAAAGGAAATCTAAGTATACAAAAGTTCCTCTCACATAGGTTGAGTTGGCTCTTGAAAGGATAAGCATTGAGACAAGGAACTAACATGCATGATGATAAGATATCACTTGTAAGGATTGATATATGAAGACTAGAAATTTTTGTGTTGTGAATGTGTTTACTGCAAGGGTTAAGCATGTGTTATTTAGTTGTTTTCATCAGTTGTATACATGGTGGCTTGGCAAATTTAATTAGTGTACTGGAATGATGCAGTCTGCATGTTTGACTTTTTAGAATATGAATCTTTTATAGCAAGAAACAGTGAAAGGAAAATTTTGCAAAGGATTTTGTTCCATAGTTTGTAAATTTTGTTTCTTTATAACTTTGCCATAGACCATGTGATTTCCATAAGAAGTGACCAGAAAAACTTCCAACTTAGGAGTTTGAACTTAATATTATTATATTAACTCTTAAACATTCGCTTATTATTATTATTTTTAATTTTTTTTTTTAAAAAATCGAACTCGTCATTAAACCTTCGCTTAAACATTCATTCTTACACATCTACTCTAGTAATTTCCTTTTCACGTATGAGTCTACCACTACGTCAACTGAACTCCTCATTAAACGTTCATGGATCTTTTTAAGCCTCTCTTCGGCTTCAGTATAGAATACCCAATAATCAATATCGATACAAATAAATTACAATGCAAAAAAACAGACAATCCCTGGGTTGTCTGAGAAGAGAGAACCTAATGGGATTGTCCCTTCGAATTCTTCAAGACCAAGAATTTGGAGCGATTGTACCTTGCAGCCTATTTTCTTGCAAATGGAACACAAAAAGTCACTCAATGAGTCAAATCTGAGAAGAGACACCATCATGCATGTTAGAAGTCTCCTTTTTCTCCCTCCATATTGCATGTACTTTATCATTCCGAAACCGCTGGGAGAATGTTTCCTGCAACATATTATACTATTACTCGATCCGAACTTATGTCTGAATTAATATACAAAATGTTTTTTTTTTTTTGGGAAAAATAAAAGAGAA
Organism: Betula pendula; assembly: GCA_900184695.1. Lineage (NCBI taxonomy): Eukaryota > Viridiplantae > Streptophyta > Magnoliopsida > Fagales > Betulaceae > Betula > Betula pendula. Next base: position 15,649 of record FXXK01002015.1, read on the forward strand.
GGAAATCTAATAATACAAAAGTTCATAAGCATTGAGACAAGGAACTAACATACATGATGATAACACTACTAATGATTGATATATGAAGAATAACCAAATTGAAAAACAAATTTATTCGACTCTATGTTTTTTTTTTTTTGGTCATCAAAGATGTAAATCATCCTAAATGAAACTTACCTGCAAGGAGTAACACACAAGTCTGCAGGGGTGCACTCATTATTTTTTAGCTTCTCTACAGCAATGGCTTTAATATAGCTCAATATTCCACTGAAAGATACATCCATCCCTTTGACAACATAAGGAAGGTCTATAAACATTTCTCCTTTCTTTGCAAGCTGGTGAAGAGAAGCATGATGTCAGGCATGTCAACACAGTAGCATTTTCATCGCATTATTGAAGCACTTAACAGAAATCAGCAACAAAAGCTCTGGCAATAAAGGGAAATAAAAAATCCTTAAAAGAAAAAAAAAAAGATGTGACAGAACAAAATATGAAACAGCACAGCAAGAACAATCACATCCTAACCTTATCTCAACTTTAAACCTAAACCATACACGGTTTTCAACCATGGACCATCTAATTTCCTACCGCGCGTATCCTTTAGAGCATAAAGCTTCTTTTCTCAATCTTTGCCCCAATTTCTAGGAAACTTCTATTTGCTATTGCCCTGCACTAGTTCCACACCTTCCGTTGGAAGCAAGTATTTGCACTGTGTCACATAATCTCCTAAAGGACCAGTCTTCGCGCCAAAGAAAGAAAGAAAGTTAGCACTGAGTCTACTTCCTCTCTTTGACCACCCTGCAGAATTGGGGGCACCAGTAGATAATTAAGCCCATACAAACAAATCAAAAATATCTCACTATTGAGGCCTCCATATTCTCCACAATATTAACAGAATAAGGAAAAAGCATCAATTTTTTGTAATGTGGCCTTTTCGTTTAAAAAATTTGTTTGTTTGGACGGAAAGACCCCTACGTGCGACGCATGTAAGTTTTTAAAAGTTAAAAGTCCAAAATGCCCCATTTTCCTAAATAAAATAAAATAAACTTGGTGGCTACCGTAGCCACCTCATGCCATTTGGGGTGTTCGGCCACCCCCATTTTGCCTAGAGGGTGGCCGAAACCACCCGAAAAGGGTTTGGGGTGGCTAAACCTTTTTTTATTTAAAAAAAAAAGAATAATAATAATAAAATAAAACATAAGGACATTTTGCGAAATCATGCGTTAAGTAGGGGGTAATTTGGAAATCCGTCTTTTTCCGTCAAAAAAGACGAATTTAGTTAACAGATTGCCTACATTGCAAATTATTGAAATTTAGTTGGGGTGTATTGTAATTTTTTAAACATTGAAGGCAAAATTAAAAGACAGGTACAACTTCGGGGGGAATAAAGTGTATTTGCCCCCTAATTATATATATATATAAATATATATATATAGACACACACACATACATATGAAAACACTAACACTCTTGTCAAATCCCAAGTCCCACACTCTTGTGATTAAGTGAAATGCATTTATTGTTTATCGAAGCAAATACATTAATTTATTGTTTTTTTTAGATCGTGACGTATAAATTTTGGATGACTACCAAAACTTTTGAATTTACATAACTTACAAGAAGCTCATAACCATAAGAATTAGAAAATCAAAAACCCATCATAAATTATATTTTTTGTGGGATAATTTCACTTACCTCCTGAAGTGTCACGACTTTTGCAATATCCCCCATAAAGTTCAAAATCTTTCAATTTAATGTATCAAAGTTTGAATTTTTTGCAATATCACAACTCTGTTAAGATTTTTCGTTAAATCCTAATGGAGGGGTGTTAAATTACCATTTAAATACTCTTTCGAATTTTTGATTTTTTCAATTATAATTTTTCTTTTAAAAAAAAAAAGTGATCCGATGGTCAGTTTGTGACCCACGTTGGGTCACGGCGTGACCCACATCAGGTACATCGTAGTAGGGTTTAGTGGTAACCTAGGTGACCTAAACGTGGGTCACCCATGACCCAAGACGAGGTCTGGTGGTGATCCTGCCGGGGGTTTGTTGACCCACGGTAGTGGGTCATAAGGTGATCCAATGACGCAAATACGTTGGGTCAAATTTTTTTTTAATTTTTTTTTGAAAATTACGGGTAAATTTGTAATTTAAAAAAAAAGGGGGGCATGAAGGTCGTTTCAGTCAATTTGCTGTCTGATTTAACATAATTGCTTAACGGATGAGGGACATTGCAACAAATTAAAACTAGAATAAACTAAATTGAGAGATTTTAAATTTTAAAAAGAATATTGCAAAAGTCGTGATATTTTAAAACGTATAAGTGAAGTTATCGCTTTTTATTTATATGTTTGTCCTTCATTATGCCTATTTTTGCACGATCAGGCTAGACTTTTGATACTTGCAAAACCAAGGCAACGACATCCAAATGTTGAATCCCGGAGAAAAATTTTATGATCATCAACCCCCTACATATATCATGCCCTTGGATCAACGACCATCAAATTTGAAAGATTTTTCCAAAACACATATATGTAGACTATGTAGTGAGTTGGTGATCATAAAATTCGAAGTTGATGAATTTGTAACCTAGCCACAACCAAGTTTCCACTTGTTTAAGAACACTCGTTGCCTTTTGGTAGGGAACAGGGGAAGCAAGAGGCGAAACAAAGACCAATGGGCAATGACACTCAAAATCAATTGTATCAACCAAGCTAGTGGTAATCCGGGTATTAATCTGACAGTAAAATGAGTGAGATGACTTTTATGCCTTTCTTTTATTTTTATTTTTTTATTTTATTTTATTTTATTCTCTTTTTAAAATCACAAATTTATCATTAATTTCGAATAAAAAATTATTTTAAAAAAATTTGACCCAGCACATTTGGGTCATTGGGTCACCACTTGACCCTGCTGTGAGTCTGTTTGTGACCGGCACGACGTGACCCACGAGTCACTTTTATTTTTTAAAAAATTAAAATTAAAAAATTGAGGGTATTTAAGTAATTTAACACATTTTCATTAGGATTTAAAGAAAAATCCTAACGGATGGAGAATATTTCAAAAAATTTAAACTTGGATATACTTAATTGATAGATTTTGAATTTTAGAGGGACATTGAAAAAGTCGTTATATTTTTAAAAGTAAGTAAAATTATCCCACAAAGAATATAATTTACAATGGGTTTTTTTTTTTTTTCTAATTCTTATAATTACGAGCTTCTTGTAAGTTATGTAAATTCAAAAGTTTTGACAGATATCCAAAATGTATATGTCATGATCTAAAAGAACAATAAATGTGTTTGATTCGATAAACAATAAATGCATTCCACTTGATCACAAGAATGTGAGACTTGGGTGTCCAAAATGTATATGTCATGATCTAAAAAAACAATAAATATGTTTGCTTCGATAAACAATAAACGCATTCCACTTGATCACAAGAATGTGAGACTTGGGTGTTTTCATATATATATATATATATATATGATAGGGGGGAAATACACTTTTAAAACCATAAAAGTTTTTGAAGAAGTCTGAGGATCGTGTCTTGTCGAATCCAGTCTTGTCAAATATCTTCCACGGCTCTTTATCATCGGCAAAGATAAAGAGCCGTGGTTGATATTTACAAGACTGGATGGACAGAATCGTCGGCGATAAGGAAACGACAGTTGTTCGTCTTCACCAAGTTGAAGAAGAACAACAAATCAAGGATGGACATAATCGTTGGCTGCGCACTGAAGAAGTTCGTGATCGTAAAAACAAACTCATTGGCTTCAAGAAATCGTTTGTCTTCAAATATAAAAAGAACAAGGCCAAAGGTAATGGACACTGGATCATGAACGATTTTTCTCTTCGAGCCTATTCACATGCTGAAGATGTAAGTATTGTTTAGTATATGTATAAACAACTGCTAAATCGATATTCATTTCTTGATATACGAGGTGTACTGGGTGCCTGGTCTAGTGGGTTTCTCTGGGTATCGGATCATCAGGATGGGCATTGGATACTCCTGCCTCAGTTATGGGTCCATTTTGCACATTTGTTTGATTAAATCAAGTATGTAAAATGGGCTTGATTAAAATCAATCATCTGTCACGATTTTTTTTTCCTTTTTTTTTATTGCAGTGATTTATTCTCAAAATGGTACGCCACTCTCGCATCTAAAATCTTTAGCAGGCGACAAACTTTGACTCTTCCAAACGTGCAGTACTATGTTTGTCAACAAACAATTTTATTGCCCTTGTATCATTGCTATTGTAATCTGATTGATCATTTATTATTATTTTTAATTTGTGTTTTGGAAAACTTGGATGCAGTTTGATGATTACGTGGTTTGCAGAATCAGAAACAAAGATTTGGATTAAATGAAATATTCAGTGAGAAACTTCCAACATCCATCCACTCATCATCAACAAGTTCCAGTCAATGACATCATCCAGAGAAATTTGAATTACCCCGAAGAAGAAAATCCTAATGCTTATGTGCATATCTCATCATCTTCAGCTGCAACAACATCCCCACCACTATTATCTTCAGCAGAGTTTGATGCAATGATTGCTCTCTGTTTTATAGACTTGGTTTTTTATTTTACTTTATTCAAATGGTGGGTTGATTGGATTTGCTGGGATACAAGAAGTCTTTATTTTGTTTTTTCTTTTTTTATATAGGATTCACATGCATTCTCTTCTCTGGGGTTCAAGTCTCTCAGGATCATGTTGTGCCTATCTCATCATTCTTAACAGAATATTATGCCCCACCAATGTTTTCGGCGTTTGAATTGCACGAGATTAATGCAATGTTTGCTGGAACATTTTCTGATGATTATGCCCATCCATTCGGTGATCAACAAGTTCAAGTCGTGGAGACCGACCAAGTAAACCAAGGCAATGACGTCATCTAGAGAAACTTGAACTCTGGAGAAGAAGATGATGAGATTAATGGTGAATTTTATGATGATCAACCCCATGATTAATGCTACATAATTTTATGATCATCAAACCCCCAGCATATATGTTCTGCTTTCTTTCTAATCTTTTAGTTTGCTTGTTATAATAGAGAATGATGTTGGGTTCGGAACAGAACATCAAAATTTTATGTTCACACCCAATGGTAATTTCCACTATGTTCTGCCTTTGTTCCCCTTGGTAGACTTTTTGTGGCCTTGTTTTTGGCAGGTCGTGTATCTTTTCTCTCACTTGTATTTCTCTTTCAGTTGTATTTGCTTTGTACTGTTGTTTTGGTTTCCACACTCATCTATAAAAGAAAATAAAAAATCGAGTGAGGTGTTAGTTGATATGGTGTCTGCATGATTGCCAATAAATTTACTTTTTGCAGAACCTGTGAGATACTCAATGTTGCTGGGGAGGCAAACAATGCAACTTCTGCTATGTGGTTGTCATTTTGTAATTCCTATAAATCATATGAAACAAGGTCTACAAAGTCTCTTATGTGGTTGTCCTTTTTCTTATCTTTACCAAGTAAGGGCTGGTTGCTTGAAGACTTGAAATTTTCGTGTTGTNGAATGTGTTTACTGCTAGAGTTAAGCATGTGTTATGTAGTTGTTTTCATCAATTGAATCCATGATGGCATGTCAAATTTATTTAGAGTACTGGAATGATGCAGTCTGCATGTTTGACTTTTTAGAATATGAATCTCTTATAGCAAGAAACAGAGAAGGGAAAATTTCGCAAAGGATTTTGTTCCATAGTTTGTAAATTTTGTTTCTTTCTAACTTTGCCATGGACCATGTGATTTCCATAAGAAGTGACCAGAAAAACTATGTTTCCTCCAGGGTAGATGATGAATTATTCAATTTGTATTAACATGACTTATTTGATACCTTTTTTGTAATTAACATTTTATTGAATAATTGCTTGTATTTTGGGGACAATTTATATTGATTAACTGATATACGTTACTATAGAGTTTCTTTGGCATTTTCCTATGTATGTTAGACATCAAATTCAAAGTGCAATGAAATTATTCTTTGAACTTATAATCAATTTAGTATTAGGGTGTGAATTTGCATGCTATTGATGAATGATGAATTGTTCTGAAACTTTAAAATGGATGTTGTCAAGAATAATGTCGAGTCATAATTCTTACTGCAATAGTTGAACTACTCATTATAAAATCCAAAATTTTTTTGACTGATCATTATAATGTCGAGTTATGGTTATTTACCTATGGTCGTCATTGACAACATAACTGTTTAGGTTTTTATGCTATCTGCGATAACCTAAAACATTAATAGCGATAACAAAAGCCGTCGCTGATATGTCTTTATAAGTGACAACACTAAGGTCAACGCTGGTAACCTTCCTCGACGGATAGAGACCAAATATCTTGTAATGAAATTGGTCATGGTCTAAAATGTTGTATATTAAGACCACTCTCTCTTTCTAGAGAAAGAACGTCCGCCTTCTCTCTAAGAGAGTAAGGTTTTTCCTCCTCTTAGTAAGGCCTCTCCTCCACCTTTGGTGGTCCTGCAAGGGAGGAGGGATGGATCTCTTTTCCTCCCTCCTCCCTTTCTCCTCTTCTTTCTTTTTTGTTCTTCTTCCCGTTTCTTCCCATTTCCCCCATCGTTTTTTCTCTCATTTTTGTTTCTTTTTCCTCCTAAAAGACATTGTTGCAGCTCAGCCCCCTTGGACCGATGCCCCCTCCACCACTCTGCCCTCTGCCATCGCCCCGCTCTCCCTCGTTGGCCGTTAAATGGATATGTAGAGGTTTATATATCTAGTTTTTTCAAGGTCAGATCTGTAAACATCCATCAGCCCCGCCCCACCATCGTGCTCCAGGGCCTCCCTTCTTCCCGCCAATCTCCTTCGTGTCTCCTTCTTGCCATCACTTTTTAGGGCTCTTCACAATGCCCCTTTACTGTTTTAAACCGCCTTGTGCGGCCCTTTAGAGAGGCCTGGCTTGTTAATAGTTTCTTTGGGATCATTAATGAAATCATTGTCTACTGTTTGTTTTTGCATCTATATTGCCTTTATTGTTTGGGCATTGTTGTTGGGGCACCCACCCTTCTTTGGTTGTTCGATCCTATATAACCCTTTTCCCATTATTGAATAAAAAAAAAAAAACTGTTGTATATTAAAAGTATAATAAAAATCAGAATGGTAAGTTCAAGAACTAGAACTGGAGCATCCTACTTATGATAAATAAAGAAAGTCAAAAGTTTTACAATGTCTTGGCCGTTACATGCAATGAAACCAAAGATTAGTTAGAGGTATCTTATATATTTCTATGTACTGCAAAGGAGATTTGTGATGCAGCAGTTCAGACCCATTCAAAAATGTAGGGTACGAAATAGCAGG
>FXXK01002015.1:27969-34531 GCA_900184695.1 Betula pendula
CTTATTTTTTTTTAGATCATGACATATACATTTTGAATGACTGCCAAAACTTTTGAATTTACATAACTTACAAGAAGCTCATAACCATAAGAATTAGAAAAACAAAAAACACATCGTAAAATTATATCTTTGTGGGATAACTTCACTTACCTCCTGAAATGTCATAACTTTTCAATGTTCCTCCTAAAGTTCAAAATCTTTCAATTTAGTTATCCAAGTTTGAATTTTTGCAATGTCCCCTTTTCATTCGGATTTTCGTTCGAATCCTAACGAATAAATGTTTTAAATTACCTAAATACCCTCATTTTTTTTTTATTTTTTTATTTTAATTTTAATTTTTTTTAAAGTGACATGTGGGTTAGTTTGTGACCCACAACAGTGGTCAGTGGATCACAAGCCACAACCAAGTTTCCACTTGTTTAGGAATACTCGTTGCTTTTGGTGGGGAATAGGGGAAGCAATAGGCGAAAGAAAGACCATTGGCACTCAAAAATTCATATCACAACCATGCTAGTGGTAATCATTGAGTATTTTATCATCTTAATACACTCTCAATGTATATAATTTCGGAACCTAAAAGTGTACTTCCCCTGATTATATATATATACGAAAACACCCACACTCCTGTCAAACCCCAAGTCCCATACGGACTAAGATCCTCTCCATTTCATTTGAAATGGAGAGTATCAAGTTAGTGTAAATTTATGGATAACACTAGTTATTTGAAATGAAGAGTATTCAGTTTTAGACAATTATACCCCTAATTATACTAACTTGATATTTTCCATTTCAAATCCATTTCAAATGAAATGGAGAGGATCCTTTTCCATCTCACACTCTTGTGATCAAGTGGAATGCATTTATTGTTTATTGAAGCAAACACAATTATGTTTTTTTTAGATCATGACATATACATTTTGGATGACTGCCAAAACTTTTTGAATTTACCAAACTTACAAGAAGGTCATAACCATAAGAATTAGAAAAAAAAAACATATCGTAAATTATATTATTTGTGGATAACTTCACTTACTTTTGAAATATCACGACTTTTGTAATGTTTTTCTTAAAGTTCAAAACTCTCAATTTAGTATATCCAACTTTGAATTTTTGCAATGTCCCATCTCCGTTAAGATTTTTAGTATATACAACCAAGTTTCCACTTGTTAAGGAATACTTGTTGCTTTTGGCGGGGAATAGGGAAGCAAGAGGCGAAAGAAAGACCAATGGCACTCAAAATCAATTAATCAACCATGCTAGTGGTAATCATTGGGTATTTTATCATCTTAAACCTCAATGTAATAATTTTGGAACCTAAAAGTGTATTTTTCCCCCTGATATATATAATATATATATATATATATATATATATATATAATATATATATATATATATATATATGTATATGATAAAACACCCACCCACTCTTGTCAAACCCCAAGTCCCACACCGGACTAGGATCCTCTCCATTTCATTTGAAATTGAGGGTATCAAGTTGGTGTAAATTTATGGTAAACTAGTCATTTGAAATGAAGAGTATTCAGTTTTAGACAATTATACCCCTAAGTTTACACTAACTTGATACTGTCCATTTCAAATCCATTTAAATGAAATGGAGAAGATCCTTTTCCATCCCACATCTTGTGATAAAGTGGAATGCATTTATTTTTTATTGAAGCAAACACAATTATTGGTTTTTTAGATCATGACATATACATTTTGATGACTGCCAAAACTTTTGAATTTACATAACTTACAAGAAGGTCATAACCATAAGAATTAGAAAAACAAAAACATATCGTAAAATTATATTATTTGTGGGATAACTTCACTTACTTTTTGAAATATCACGACTTTTGTAATTTTCCTTAAAGTTCAAAATCTCTCAATTTAGTATATCCAACTTTGAATTTTTCTGCAATGTCTCCTCTCCGTTAAGATTTTTAGTATATACAACCAAGTTTCCACTTGTTTAAGGAATACTTGTTGCTTTTTGGCGGGGAATTAGGGAAGGCAAGAGGCGAAAGAAAGACCAATGGCACTCAAAATCAATGTATATACAACCATGCTAGTGGTAATCATTGGGTTTTTACCATCTTAAAACCTCAATGAATAAATTTGGAACCTAAAAGTGTATTTTCCCCCTGATTAATATATAATATATATATGAAAACACCCACACTCTTGTCAAACCCCAAGTCCACCCGGACTAGGATCCTCTCCATTTCATTTGAAATTGAGGGTATCAATGTGTGTAAATTTATAGTAAACTAGTCATTTGAAATGAAGAGTATTCAGTTTATACAATTATACCCCTAAGTTTATACTAACTTGATACTGTCCATTTCAAATCCATTTCAAATGAAATGGAGAAGATCCTTTTCCATCCCACACTCTTGTGATCAAGTGGAATGCATTTATTGTTTATTGAAGCAAACACAATTATTGTTTTTAGATCATACATATACATTTGGATGACTGCAAAACTTTTGAATTTACATAACTTACAAGAAGGTCATAACCATAAGAATTAGAAAAACAAAAACATATCGTAAATTATATTATTTGTGGGTAACTTCACTTACTTTTGAAATATCACGACTTTGCAATGTTTTTTCTTAAAGTTCAAATCTTTCAATTAGTATATCACACTTTGAATTTTTTGCAATGTCCCCTCTCCGTTAAGATTTTCGTTAAATCCTAACATATTAGTGTTAAATTACTAAATACCCTCAATTTTTTATTTTTTTAATTTAATTTTTTTACAAAAAAGTCACATGTGTGGTCACAAGCTACGACAAGTTTCCACTTGTGTTTGAGGAACGCTCGTTGCCTTTTTGGTGGGGAACAAGGGGAAGCAAGAGGCGAAACAAAGACCAATGGCACTCAAAATCAAGGTTTAATGTGAATCCTCTAGTGGTATATGGCTTATTTATTTGTGGCTTTTTGATTCGATTGTTAAAGAATCCTCTCTGAATGTAATAATTTTGGAACCTAAAAAAAGAAACCATATCATTTTCGCTGATATGGTGTCTCTCCTCATTGCCATTAAATCTAATTTTTGTATTTGCGATTTTAAAACATAAGATTTAAAAATGTTTTTTCAAAAAAAAAAAAAATAGTTAAACATTTGGTAATATTATAGTTTTGCTTTTAAAATCGTGTATTTACTATATTTTTAAAAACACACTCTCAAATGATATATTTTTAACAATTTGGTTTAAATCGCATTTTTGTTCTACCAGATCGTAGTGTTAAACACACTTGAAAATGTAAATTTAATTTAGTGCTTAAGTTTTCAATTTCGACAATTAAGTCATTAGATTTTTCTCTAATTTTAAATAGGTTCATCTGTCAATCTATGTTCCAATTAATTAGTGGTATGCCATTTCATATCAATTAATTAATCCTACATGGCAGCTCTCATTTAACATGTTATATGTCAACTGTACATATCATATGACATTGTTACTTCAAATTTTAAATATACCCTAAATAAATAAAAAATGCTTAGAAAAAAAGTTAGAAACAATTATTTTTTTAAATTAACTGTGTTATGTGACACGTACAGTTGGTACATGACATGTCAAATAAAAGCCACGTAGCACTAATTAATTGGTTTCATGTGACATATCGTTAATTAATTAGACAGTAGATTAACAGAAAGACTTATTTAAAAAGGGTAAATGTATTACACCCTTTGTGGTTTAAAAACTTTTTGGCTACTTGGCAGTATGGTGGTCGAACCACCCTTAAAGAGGAAAAAGGGAAAAACCTTTGGAGCCACCTCCGTTGAGCCTGGGGTCGTTTCGGCCACCCCACGGCCCTTGGAGTGATTCAGACACCCCTACAAAGCCAAAAGAAGAAGAAAAAAAAAATTAGGATTTACCTCTTGGGGGTGGCTCAACCACTCCATTTTTTCCTTTTTGAGAGTGGTCGAACCACCCACATGGTCCACAGAGGTGATTCGGCCACCCTCATACTTGAGCCACCCCTCCCTTTTTTTTTAATTTTACTTTTCTATTTTTATTTTTATTAAGGCATAGCCACGTTAACACTGATACGTGGGGTTCTGTTAAATAGTTGGACAGAAGATGGACGAAGGTACCATCTCCGTCTTTCACCAAAATAGAGGTATCATTTATGATGCAAAGTGAAACTAAAATATTTAAAAATAAAGTCTTTAAACCACATGGAGTGTAGCACATTTACCGCTTTTAGATAAGTCATTTCGTCAATCTACTATCTAATTAATGAACGATATATCACATGAAACTAGGGATGTAAACGAGCCGAGCTCGGGCGAGTACTACCTGTGCGAGCTCGGCTCGTTAACAATTTTTACGAGCTCGAGCTCAGCTCGAGCTCGTGACGAGCAGCAATACCTGAGCTTGGCTCGGCTCGCCAATGAGAATTTCTTGTGCGAGCTCGAGCTCGAACTCACCTATTACGCGAGCCGAATAATCAGTACTCGGCTCGCTCGGCTCGAATTCAAAGCAGATTCACCCTCTCCAAACCCAAAAAGGCACAAGACTACTGCTCAAAAGCCGACAAACACATGTGACGGCTGCCTAGACGTTCTCCGTGGCCGGAGATCACCATGCAGTGGCGCAGCCACCAACGCCAGCCCCGAAAAACCCACAAACAAACTCCATTTTCTCTCTCAAATCGATGCTTTACCAAAGGCCAACAATAATCGTGTGAAGGAGATGGGTTTTAAAAGTGATGTATGTTTGAATTGAAGTGTGCAAGAGTAGAGAATAGAAGAGAAATGGTTCCAAACTCTCTCAGTAGAAAGATGTGAAAAAGAAGTAATGAGTTTGAAAATAAGACTCAAGCGTGCAGGGTTTCTCAGTAAGTTTGAGCAACTTGATGAGGAGAGAATCTCAAGGCAAACGTGGCATGGTGTGGGACGACTTCGAAAAAATAAATTCTACAGCTGGATTCCATGAAAATATCGTTGGATTCCATGATATACAAGCCAGCTTTGTTTTTGAGATAATATCGAGCTTGCCACTCATCTTGATTTACGTGTAGTTATTAACATTTACGTGAAAATTTCCAAACTAGATTTTGCTTGGTTATACAGTTCAAATAAGTCATGAGAGGTAGATGCAATAAATGATACCATAAACATTCTGTTATGAACATCTGGACATTTTTGAACACATCAACTAATAGATATTAGCATATTTGTTTATATATCTATATATATTTTTAACTATTCTTACTTAATAAATAAGAATACTATATAAGCTATTTCTATTTATATATATACATATTAATAAATATATACGAGTCGAACTAATAATCGAGTCAAGTCTTATACGAGCATGTTTACGAACATTAACCGAGTCGAGTCGAGTTTTATACGAGTTTGTATTGTTTAATAATCGAGTCCATTTTTATGAAGTACGACCAAGTTTCCACTTGTTTAGGAACGCACGGTTGCCTTTTGGGTGTGGGAACTAAGGGGAAGCAAGAGGCGAAAACAAAGACCGAATGGCCACTCAAATCAATAATATAATCCATGCTAGTGGTAATCATGGCTTTTAATTCATTTTAAAACCTCATGTAATCAATTTTGGAAACCTAAAAAAAGAAACCATATCATTTTCGCTGATATGGTGTCTCTCCTCTTGCATTAAATCTTAATTTTTGTATTTGCTAATTTAAAACATAAGATTTAAAATGTTTTTTCAAAAAAAAAAAAAAATAGTTTAAACATTTGGTAATAATATAATAGTTTGCTTTTAAAATCGTGTATTTACTATATTTTTAAACACCTCTCAAATGATATTATTTTTAACAATTTGGTTTTAAATCCCATTTATTATTCTACCAGATCGTAGTGTTAAACACACTTGAAAATGTAAATTTAATTTAGTGCTTAAGTTTTCAATTTCGACAATTAATATTAGATTTTCTCTAATTCTTAGTGACCCAATAGTCACTTTTTTTTATTAAAAAGAAAATTTAAATTTAAATTTAAAAAAAATCAAAAAATCGAAGGTATTTAGATAATTTAACACTCTTCTGTTAGGATTTAACGAAAAATCGTAACGAATGGGAGACATTACAAAAAATTTAAACTTCAATATATTAAATTGAGAGATTTTAAATTTTAAAAAATATTATAAAAGCTGTGATATTTTAGAAGGTAAATAAAATTATCCAACAAAAAATATAATTTATGATAGATTTTGTTTTTCTAATTCTTATGGTTATGAGCTTCTTGTCAGTTATGTAAATTCAAAAGTTTTGGCAGTGTAAATATCATGATAAAAAAAAACACACAATAGATGTGTTTGCGTTGATAAACAATAAATGCGTTCCACTTGATCACAAGAGTGTTGGACAGGAGTGCGGGTGTTTATATATATATATATATACACGCTTTACCCCCTTCCCGAAGTTGTACATGTGTCTTAAAGGACCCGGAGAAGTCTGAGGATCACAAGGAGGGCTCTTGTGATGCTGCCGGACCGGTGTCTGAGGATCGCCGACTGTGTGTCGCGAACGTCCCCGGGGGCTGTACGCGACGTGCTTGAGATCGCGTGTG
>FXXK01002016.1:36591-47996 GCA_900184695.1 Betula pendula
AAGAGCGAGAGATAGTGAGTGGCTGCAGCAATGTGCTAAAGTCTTTAACAAACGCCGATAAAACTAGCAAGCCGTGAAAGCTCTTAACCTCAGTGATGCTCCTGGCTTTGGCCATTCCTTGATGGCCTTGATTTTCTCTCATCCACCTCAATACCTTTGTACTAATAACATAACGCAAGAAAAACAACTCCGTTCCACTGCAAAAGGTACATTTCTTGAAATTAGCATAAACTTTTCATCTCAACACATCAACACTATCTCAAATGCTCATATGTCATTTAAGTTTTTCTTGCTGTACACTAGGATATCATCAAAATACACAACCACAAACTTACCAATGAACGCACGTAGGACATGGTTCATCAATCTCATGAAAGTACTGGGCGCATTTGTAAGTCTAAATGGCATAACCAACCATTCATAAAGCCCATACTTAGTCTTAAAAGCAGTTTTCCATTCATCACCCTCTTTCATTCTAATCTGATGGTACCCACTTTTAAGATCAATTTTATTGAAAATACATGAGCCATGCAATTCATCAAGCATATCATCTAATCGAGGAATGGGATGACGATAGTTTACCGTGATATTGTTGACCGCCCTACAATCAACGCACATCCTCCACGTCCGATCCTTCTTTGGCACGAGTAGCACCGGTACCGCACATGGGCTCATGCTCTCCCTCACGTACCCCTTGCTCATCAAATCCTCAACTTGCCTCTGAAGCTCCTTGGTCTCCTCCGGATTACTCCTATAGGCTGGTCGGTTTGGAATAGCAGCTCCGGACACAAAATCAATCTGGTGCTCAATGCCTCTAATGGGTGGCAATTCATTAGGCATCTCCTCTAGGAATACATCCTCAAACTCCTGCAACAAAGAAATAGCCAAACTAGTAAGAGACTGGTTAGTTTCATCAAGATTAAGATAAGACTCTTTATAGACAAGAAAAATTATAGGGCGATCTGCAAAGAAAGCCCTCTTGACCTCACTCTCTCTTGCATAGAAACTCACTTTTGTCTTTCCTTTTCTCTCTGCAGACTCTCTTTCTTTTTTCTCTCGTGACTCCACACTTTTTTCTTTACTCTCAGCCACCTCTTTACTTTCTTTTTCACTCTTTCTTTTTTGCTCATTTTCACCATCACTCTTTATTTTTTGCTCAATCTCTTTTTCACTCTTGCTTTTTTTATCACTCTCATTTTCACTCTTTCTTTTTTGAGCAACTTCACTTTTTAGTTTCAGTTGATCCTCATAGACCTGGCTTGGAGTTAAAGGAGCAAGCTTGATTGTTTTGCCCTCCTTTACAAAGCTGTACATGTTCTTGAACCCATCATGTGTCACCCTCCTATCATACTGCCACGGCCTCCTCAACAAAATATGGCCAGCATGCATAGGCACAACATCACAAAGTACTTCATCCTGATACTTCCCAATTGAAAAAGTAACTAACACTTGTCTATCTACCCTAACCTCTCCACAATCATTCAACCACTGCAATTTGTATGGTCGAAAGTGTTTTAAGGTAGGTAAATTCAATTTCTCAACCAAAGTAGTGCTAGCCACATTAGTACAACTCCCCCCATCAATGATCATACTACATACCTTGTTGTTGAAGTGGCATCTAGTATGGAAAATGTTCTCTCTTTGTTGCGCTGTATCATCCACCTTAATGTGTGTATTGAGAGCACGCCTGGCAACAAGAGACTCACCGGTCACAGCGTATACCACTCCATCATCATCACTATCATCAACCAACTCGGGCACCCCATCACTATCACCTTCACTCTCAGTCATTACCTCCCCATTGTCACGCAAAATCATCGCTCGCCTATTTGGACATTGAGAAGCGATGTGCCCTGAACCCAAACACTTAAAGCATTTAATATCTCTATTTCTTGAAGGTTGAGATTCTACCTTGGGTCTGCTGCTAGGTCCCTCATCTTTGCTCTTAGGTGGTTCGGTTTTCCTCTTTGCTTCAGCTGGATCATTCCTATCCCACTTTGATTTCCAAGTAGTACTAGAAACCGAAGTGTACCTTGCTGTTCCATTTTCTCTTTAACTGCTCTTCCACCTTCATAGCATGTGCACCATGTCCTCTATCTCCACATAATGTTGCAATTCAACTACATTGGCTATATCCTATTCAAACCACTCAAAAATCTAGCCATGGTGGCTCCCGGTCCTCCTCTACATTAGCTCGAATCATCGCTACCTCCATCTCCTTATGGTAATCCTCCATACTCCGAGACCCTGTGTAAGATGTTGGAGCTTTTGTAAAGGTCCCTACAGTAGTGGCTAGGTACAAATCTACGCCTCATGAGAGCTTTCACTCTCCCCCATGTCTCAACAGGCCTCTTATAATTCCTCCTCCTATTGGTCACTAATTGATCCCACCAAATAAGAGCATAATCAGTGAACTCAATTACCGCCAACTTCACTTTCTTCTCCTCAGAGTAATTATGACAATCAAATACCAACTCTATTTTTTTCTCCACCTCTAGGTAAACCTCAGGGTCAGTTCTACCTTGAAAAGATGATATTTTCATTTTGATGAGCCCCAAGTCTCTATCGACACCAATCCCGACCCCTAGGTTCCTCTCAAATCCTCTTTCATGCCTAACTCCTCTATGTCTACCCGACCCAATTTCAGATGTAGGTCTTCTCATCCTCATTATCTCCTTCATTCTCATTTGCATTTTCAACCCGAAGCTCACGTCATCTCCGATTTCTCCCACCTTGTAAATTTCTAATTACTGCTTCTTGTTGATCCATCCTATCCCTCACTTCTCCCATCACCAAGTTCAATCGCTCAATTGTTGTGCATAGCCTGTAACACAAAGAATGGGTTATCGGCCACCCTTCCGGTGATGAGCAACTGCGGCGAGACATTGTAATGTGCTGTAAAAAATATTGTTAGCAGAAAAAAAAAAGATCTCACACGCTCCCTTACGTGTTTACACTCAAATGATGACACTCCACTCGTGTTTCACTCTAAATAGGCTTTTTTTTCGATAATAATCTCACACTCTCTTGCCTTTTACCTCAGGAGTTTTCCACGCAAGTTCTTTCAGAACTAATTTGAACTCAATCAAGACAAAGCAACCGTGTTTAATCCCAACTAGCAATTAGGTCAAGAAAACAAGAACAAGAGAACACGGAAAGAATGAAACGACACAAGAATCATGAAAATTATACGAATGGAAGAGTAACTATAACACAAGATACAAACTATAATGAAGGATGCACAGCCCTTTTTTCCAAAATTTCTATACTTTTCTTCTCTCTCTTTTTTTTTTTTTTTTAACGAATTTTTTTTTTCTTTTCTTTTTCTTTTTTTTTTTTTTCCTCTCAACTGATTTGATCACAATCAAAAGAAATTGCAATTAACAAAGCCCTAACAAAGAACTCAAAATCCTAGAAGAATAAGTGATTACGGTAGCCAAACACCTTAGAAGAATAATGAATTTTCGGCAGCTTTTTTTTTTTTTGTTAACCCTAGAACAATGAGAACTAGGATCAAATAGGCAAGAAAACAAAAAAGATAGAATCAGACCTGATTGGAAACTGATCTCTGATACCAAATGATATGAACCCACAGGAATAGAAATCCGTTGAACCCACAATCAATTTGAAAACTCACCCAAGAAAGCCAAACTCAAGTCTATGAATGGAGAATTTAGACCCGTTGAAAACTCGTTTCAAGAACCTAGATTATATTAAAATCTAGACCCGTTGAAATCCCGTTTCAAGAACCTAGATTATATTAAAATCTAGACCCGTTGAAATCCCGTCTCAAGAACCCAAATTACGAGGAAGAACGCCATAAAGGTTGTAATTTACCTTTGATAAGTTCAAAAGTTCAATCAAGAACAAGAGGAGAAAACTCAACTCACAATTAAAATTCAAAATAATGTCTATCTCCTTTAGTGGTGGCTATGAGATGTTTAAATACTCCTTACAAAATAACCCTAGGCCAAAATAAAGCCCCTTTCCCAAAATACCCTCAAGTGGAACAATTAAAGTTCTTTTGAAACCCTAATTAATAAAACATAAGAAATATATGGGCCAAACATCCTCAAGCCCATTTATTCTAAACTAATAAAATAAAGCCTTTAATAACAATAGGCCCTATTTTTAAGTCAAGTCTTCCACAGCTTGGATCAAGTGGATCAAGACTGGTTCTCTATCTTTCAAGCCCATCTTGAATGTTGGACTCTTGCTAGCTTCATGCCAAGTGGATTGCACTAATCCTTGCATTGCTTCCCTGATCTTCTTGGCTCTTGGTCTTGTAATTGGCCCATTTGGAATTCGCAAAGGATCTTTAAGAGTAGGCCCACCTTGGTTCCCATCAGTATTGGTCTCACAAATTCCACAATTACTCTCTGTAGGTGCAGACATCTTTGCCACATCTACTTTAGTCAGCTCCATGGCCTCTACCTTTCTAGTTAGTTTGGCAAGACGGATATTTACATCATCATCTTCCTTAATGTGATATAAACCTCCCCTAGCAATAGATCCAGGTTTTGTCTTATCAGTGCTCTCTATGGTGTCCCACACTTGAGCATTTTCAGCTATAAGATCAAAATAATCCCAAGCCTCATCAGGTGCTTTATTCATAAATTCACCATTACACATCATTTCTACAAATTGCCTCATGCTTGAGGACAAATTATCATAGAAAAAACTAATCACCCGCCATGTTTCATACCCATGATGTGGGCATGCAAGTAAAAGCTCCTTAAACCTTTCCCAGCATTGAAAAAAAGTTTCATTTTCTTTTATGGCAAAGTTCATTATGTTCCTTCTCAGTGTATTGGTTTTATGAGTTTAGAAAAACTTTTTTAGAAATTCTCTAGTCATCACTTGCCATGTTTCTATGGTACTAGGCCTCAAGGAGGGTAGCCAAGATTTGGCTTTCTCCTTCAAAGAAAAAGGAAATAAGGTCAACTTAACAACATCATCAGTAACATTGTTAAGATGCAAAGTGGCAATGACTTCATCAAATTCCTTAAGGTGCAGATATGGGCTTTCAGAATCAAGCCCATGAAACTTTGGCAGCAATTGAATTACCCCAGGTTTAATGTCAAAAATTCTTGCATTGGCGGGAATACCACGCAAGAGGGGGTACTTGCTCTTGTAGGCTGCAAATAATCTCTAAAGGTTCTGGCAGGTTGGTAAACTTGATTTTCCAAGTCATTCCCATGATTACTCTGCTCATCATTAACCATTTTTATAGAGTCGTTAAAAATTTCTACGAAAGAATTAGGCAATTCTAACGAAAAAATTTCTGACTCTACTTTGTACAACCTATTTGTATGATCGCGATGTCAAACGCTCATACAAAAGGAAAAGATTAAATCTCTAAGTTGCCAAAATATAAAAATATTACTTGGAGAGTTTATGAGAATTTATAATTTTTTCAAAAATTTGTACTCCCCTTAGCTGCAATGGCTTGAGATTTAATACCTGCCAAAAAGAAAAAAAATTAAATTAAAATAAAAAAAAAATAGAAATTTAACTTGGTGTCTTAGACACAATTCCTCGGCAACGGTGCCAAAAACTTGTCAGGCCAAAAAGAGTGCAAACCCAAGTGTAGGCTATCAAAAGTAATAAAATCTTGATAAGCACGAGGTCGATCCACAGGGAATGGTAGACACTAAGTAAAAATCTTATTATTTTGCAGAAAAATAAATTGAATTGTTTTCCACTTATAAAGTGGAGTGATAGAGATGATTAATTATAAAATAAACTTAAAGCAACTAAACTAAATTAATTATAAAGAGTTTGAGGAAATTGATGGGAAATACTAAGGCTTTAAGGATCCACCTAGCATTCTATTACATATTCTTGAGACATATTTTTAACACAACTAGGTAGAGAATCAACTCTCCTAATCAGAAGATAAAACAATTAGGCACTAATAAAAACAAAGATAAATTAAATATCGGTTGGTGAGAATTTGATTTTAATAACAATGTTACAATAAATTAAGCATTCACTATATTTGCGAATCATAACAAATCAAACAAAGTAAGCATTTGATAAAAACAAAAATCATAATGAATCAAAATAAACTTGTAAGATGAAACTATTCTCAAATTAAAATCATCCCCAAAATTTAATCATTAATCTATGAAGAACAAGCAAAATGGTCTCAAGAACACAAAATAAAAATACTAGGTTTCACCCCTAGCCTTAGCTAGAAATTTAGCCACTCATAACTATAAAAATAAATTCCAAAATCAAAGTACTAAACATCAAACAATAAAAGGAAAGGAACTAAAAAATAAAATAAACCAATTCACTGTCTTGCAAAGAAAATTATAAAAACAAATCTAGAGTCTCCCACACCCGTATGTTTCTCCCCGTGAGAGAAAAACAAAAATCAAATTAAGAAGCCTCCTTCGTTCACGTCTATTTCTCTTCAGCCTTTTCCTTCTGTGCACGTCTGCTTCGCCCTCCAATTTGTGTCGTGCAGCTCCTTATATCAAGAGAAGAAACCTTTTTTCTATTTGATTTCGTACAGCCCTCTTATCTTCCACTTCTTCTCTTATTTGTCTATCTTTTTACTACACGGTTTTCTTTGAGTCCCATATCTTCATGAATTTTACTCGCACAATAACACTACACATCATTAAAGAAGATCCAAGTCATGGGCCCCACCTTTTGGCTCCTTTCTTTTAGCTTGGCTCACATAGGAATTGTGTAGAAACAATTCATGTTTTCTTTTCTCTATCTTCACATTCCTACATAAACATAATTCCTTTCATTAATATATTATTTAAACTCAAGATTAGAAATTAAACACTATTCCAAAATTAATTATAAAATGCAAGAATTAGAATAAAATAGAGTATGATAATGCTTATTTTAATAGAGAAAATAGGTACTTTTAAGCTATTATCAACGGTCCATAAATCATTTTCTATGCTCTTTTCATAGACATACTCATAAATACCATGCAAAAAATTACTCATCAAAGATTCATCAATCACATAAAAATAATAAGCATAAATCATAAGTTATTATAAAATAACATTAGTTTGTTCTTTAATAACCATATCATTTCATCAAACTCATTTAGAAATTATTTCTTTTGTTTAGTAAATAAAAACATTTACTAAACATTTAAAGGGGGTATCATTCTCAGTAAGTATAAATATTTACCCTTTTCGCTTGTTGAGTTAACTAGTAGACAGAACATTTGAGCAATGCTCGCTGCATAAACACATTGCTAAAACATCAACAACTACACACTGATACTCTATTTCCAACACCAATGATACTTGAAAGTACAAGGATCAAAGTAGCCGTAAGCAATTCATAGAATTCTAGGGTTCCAAATAGCATACAAATACCCTACTAATTAACCCATTGGAAAATATTAGGGTTAAATATCATAAAAACCCCAAAATATCAAACTATAGAAAATTTAGGGTTTAGACTTCTTACCTCAAATCTCAAAGAATTCAAAGTTCATGCACTACGAAACTTCAACCCGATGAGTAATGATCTCAACCCAATTAAGGAAATTCTAAGAAAACAACCAACAATAAGTTATACATTCAAGAATTAGCTTAAGCATTAAGGAATTAGGGTTCCAAAGATTTTTACCTCGAAACGATTGGTAGAAACAACCTTCTGGCACCGAGGATTACGATTTTGGTGTTAGAATTGACGATCGGAACTTCCAAAGATCAAAACACTAGGGTTTGGGCAAAACCCTAGGAGAGAGAATGGAGAAAATTCGTGTGAAGGGGAGAAAATGAGAGAAATGAGCTGAGAGGATCAGATCCGAGCTATATATAGCATTCCGCCGTTCGAATGGGTAAGTTTTTCCAGTCGAACGGCCCTCTCACAGATACACATCGAAAGTTCCAAAATCATGCTATCGGCTGAACGACTTTTAACCTGGTCGAACGGACACCATGCATAACCGGTCGAACGGCCATTGGAACGGACGACACAGCCAAAATTCTTGATTTTCCCAAAAGCGATCCGATCAAACAACAATTGGAACAGACAACACTGACCTAATTTCCAACTTTCTAAAAATGACTCGGTCGACCACCGCTTAGAACGGCTATTGGAACAGGTGCCTCTAGAGCTCGCCTGGTCGAATGGAAATACCACCGTTCGAACGAAGAGTTACAAACTTGGCTTTTTCTGAATTTTTCGAAGTGTTTAATTACCTTTTTACCTTTGTCTTTTTAAGGTGGTTTATAATCTTTAATTTAAATTCTTGGGCATTAGACCAAATGTTCGATAGTGTCCAAAAATGCATGATTAGTGATTTTAATGATATATTAGTGCATGTAGGGCTGTAATCGAGCCGAGCTTTGGAATTTCGGGACTGGCTCATTTTCAAGTGCCCCTAATTGAGCCAAGCTTGAGCTCGAGCCGGGTTATGAAATGCTTGTTCGAACTCGGCTCATTGAAGGCTTGGCTAAGCTCGAGCTCGTTGACTAATGCCATTCGAGTCGAGCTGAGGGCTCAACATGCTTGGCTCAACTCAAGCTCAAGTTCAGGTAAAAAGCGTAGTTGAGCAGTTATCAAGTAAGTCGGCTTGGCTCGAGCTCGTTTATGTATTTTCTTCTAAAAAAAAAACTCACGCATCGGTCACTACTTTGTAGCACCTAGCAACACCAGTGCTACAATACCAAGAACCTCTTCACAATCATCCACAGGACTTCATAGCACGGCATTGTCTTTCTAGCACTAGCAGGCCCAACACCACACACAGCGGCTTGTTCAAGCCGCTCCACCCCGCGACACACCCAATGGCGGAGAGACGGGGGGGGCTGCGTAGGGGCGCGCGCCCCCCCTTAAAAAAAACAAATTTTTTTTTTCTTGAAGGCACAATAGGCACTATACTATGCGCCCCCCCTTGGTTTAAAAAAAAAAAATTTATTAAGACTGCTTGCAAACGTGCGCTCCCACTACCTCTTACCCAATTTATAAAAATATCTTGTATTTTTTTCCATATGAAAAACACATTTTTTTTAATAATACAAGCACATGCATTTTTTTTTTTTTTGGTAAGTGCACATGCTTTTTTTAGTCTCTTACAAAATGACATCATATTCTAGATTCAAAAAATAAAAAATATAAAAAATAAAAAAGGGACTTTGTTAACTCAATCAGAAAGAAACCTACTTACAAAAGAGAAAAAAAAAATGGAAAGAACTTGTTCTATTACGAAATACTTCAACTTTCATTTTTTTTTATTTGGTTTGTTGAGAATGAAAAAGATCGGAAGGCAAATAGTTGAGTTAAAAGAAAGGGAAACAATGAAATAAATGAATTGTTGAGAATGGAAAAGACTGACAACTCACTTTGCAAATAAATATTAAATACATTGAATTTGAATCCATCGATAGCCTCCTTCACTCCCAATCAAAACCAAACAAGTCATGGCCATTTATTTACTTTTTCATTTTCTTGCCTCGACTACCTCTATCCTGCCTTAATTAATGAGTTTCTCTTCCTAATACGCTTTCTTTCTTTTCCCTCCATTCACTTCTCAGTTTTCCAACCACTCTTTTCCTTCGAGCTTCCCTTCACTACTTTCTTTTCTTGTCCATACACTTTCTTTCTTTTCCTTTAGGCCATTACTTCTCAATTTAAAACCACACTTTGAATCTTCCAGAGACAATCTTAACATTCCCTTCATTTCTCTCTCTCTCTCTCTCCTCTCTCTCTCTCTCTCTTTTATTATGTCTACACGATTCTCTTCATACTATTAGGTGTGTCCAGGACAGAGCCAGGAATGTCTCCAAGGAGGGGCGGAAGCGGAACTAAAATAATATAATATAATGACAATTTTTTTTTGTTTCTTTATATACTTTTTTTTATTATAAAATATAAAAGTATAGTAATTACAATTCAAAAATTAATTATAACATAATATATGTATAAGAAAAACATAGCTGTCAAACTTCATAAATATATGCCAAATTGATATATCAAATAACATTTCTAAGAATCATATTTCTGATGATTCTCCTCAGAAGCTTTTGTTATATTTGAAACGATATACTATAATATTTTTTGTACTTCTGAAAAAAAAAATGCTAAAAATGACTCTAGTTATGGGAAAATGACTCTTGGAGGCATATTATAAATTCTCTGTTTCATGTTCTCTTAATTTGTGCATGTTAATTCTCAACATAATTTGCTTTTGCTTCTTAGAAAAGAAAATACTGTTTTGATATCTTTAATATTCTGCATCTCATATTTGCTGTGTGTCTATGTTAAGTTTGTCCTATATGTAGAAGTAGGATAGTCATTAAGTTGCATCTCTGTTAATATTCTACATCTTAATACTATTTTTAAATTCATTATCAGTTTAAAAATTTACGAGTTTCATCCCTAATAGATGTCACATTCAACCATCACTGCCTAGCAAAACAAGATGTCTTTGAGTGATTTCAATTTTTAATTAATTTTAAGACTTTTCATACTAAAGTCTAAACAAACAACTTAACAACTCATGGCTAAATACTAATGGCACATATTCTAATGTCAATACAACTCATAAATAGTTTCCTATTAAATCAAAGCCTCAAACATAATCAAAAGCAATAAACCTAATCATTATTCACAACCATTTTTCATGCAAACTTCCATTTAAACAACTCATACATGATACATACATACAAGCAAGAACACTAAAAAACTTCAAAAATCAACTTTTAAATTAATAAACTCCAATTGTCAAACATCAAAGCATAATCCAAATAATCAATTTCAGTTTTCTAACTAAGCCCCAAATACACCAATTCGGTCATCAATCCAAAATTAACAAACAATTATCAATTCGATAGAAACAACAAAAGTCATCAAATAAAACTCATCACACTATCAATTTTGTCCAACCAAAACAACCATTCAGCCATGCATCAAAAACCCCAAATTAACCCTAGATTCGGACCTAATAAAAATCATACTAATTTATATGAATCTCTAACTTTAGATTCAATGGGTGTAACGACAATATAGAGAAAAATTATAGATTTACCTTACTTGACACCCATGGCCGAAATCCCTCAACATTGGACTTCATCTTCATCTTTTTCTTCCATTTTTTTTTTTTCACAGTTTTTTCCCCACATGAGCTGCATCTATCTCTAGAATCAGGTCTCTCTCTCTCAATTTCAGCATCTCTCTCACTCTCACCCAGTCAGCCAGTCTGTGACTATGCTGCTGTGCATGACGAAGAAGTAGGGGCGGGGGAGAAAGAGCCGAAGATTGCAGAAGAGGAGAAGGCAAATAAAATAAAAGAAAAGGAAGAAAAAGGGGAAGCCGGACGCGTGCGAAGTCTTAATTTTTTTTTTTTAAACCAGAGGGGTTGGGGGGGTGCAGTCTTAATAATTTTTTTTTTTTTAACCAAGGGGCCCAAGTGGGAC
>FXXK01002017.1:0-11955 GCA_900184695.1 Betula pendula
AAAGAGAGAGAGTGGTTATAATTCGAGAAATTGGATGATCAGGAAAAGGACAAATCATAGTTTCTGATAACTTTGATAAATGAGTTTATATTAGCCCATATGTGTATATTTGTAAGTTTATTTATTGGATGTTTGGGTGTAGTGTTTGTATTTTTGTACATTATGATTTACTGGTCATTAAAGGAAGTACGTTGCAATGATAGACGGAATATGCAAAGTGGAAGCTGGTATTTGAAGTTATTTTTATTTTTATATTGATTTGTAGTATCCTTGTGCTTTTTCCGAGGTGGTGTTTTTGAAAGTTGAATTGAGTCGTTGTCCTAGAGTTGCCTTTATATGGTGTGTTACTAATACTTGTTTTAATTAATTAAATTGTATTTATTTGTGTTATCAGAGATATGTGAGGGAATTGGAGAATAATAAAAGGGGGGTTTTTGTTTTTTTTTGTTATTGGGAAAAAATTTTTTCCCTGGTTTCGGGTTCAGTGAAGCAGGTTAAATTGGGCAAAAACCCTTGTTGAATTTTGTGGCGAATAAAACCTCCTTCCCGTTAGGTATTGTGATTATATACAGTCTTGTTATAAAAAAACTCCTTTCTTTTTTTTTTTTTTTTTTTTATTTTTATTTTTTTATTTTTTATAAAAACCTTCGCAAACCTGTACGTGTTTGGAGGGTATCTAATTTTTAAGTATCATCTCATTTATTGATTAGAACACTATATGTATGTGTAACATTTACGTGCAGTCTGTCAGTGGAGTAGCATTAGGACTTGCAAATCCTAGGTCTTGTTGTTTTGCAGATAGGATATTCTCTCTCAAAATTTAGAGCACATTTCGGGAATATTTATTTATGGGGATACAGGTTTGTTGTTTGGCATTTTTTTCCTTTTTTTTATCGGTTATTAATAGGTTACATGATGACCATTTTGTTTGTTGGAGTTTGGGGCTTTTTGATTGGCGTTTTAGTTGTTTTTGGTTCGTTGTTGCTGATTGTTGATTTGCTTTATTTTTGCATATGTTTTGGTGTGATTTTCTTTTGTGGATGGTTGTTTTATCTTCTCACTTTTTTCATTTATTTGTCTTATTTTGCTTTGTTGCTGTGAGGTTTTTGTGTTGATTGTTTCATGGTAGGGGTTTGGATCGTTTGCGATTGAGTGTGATGGTAGCATTTGGATTTGGGTCGCTTGTCAGAAGCATGGCTGTAGGGAGTTTTTTGGGCTAGTTACTTGATATTTTCTGTTTTAGCATGGGACATCATGCGGATTTTGTGATGAGGTTTCATGATGCCTCCGCTTTGGGTTTGGTTGTGTTATATTTTTGATATTATTCTCATCTTGCAGGTGCTTTGCGCTGGTTCTTTGTGGTGACTGTATATATCATTTTACATTTTTTTTTGGATTCTTGTTTTTTTGTTTGTGAAGAGTGTGTTGTGGAGCTGAAGGTCACAGAGCGGAGAATTTTATGAGGGTGTTTCCAGAACTTTATGCAAGCTGAGCTTATATTGTAAATGGATCAAAGTCTTATTCAACACTTTTTCCTTTTTGTAATCATGTGTATTGTTATGGGTCTATTTTAGTGATATGTCTGGGATGGTGTCCATATCTGGTTGGCCGAATTAGCGTGGGTATAATTATATAAGGTGAAAAAAATTGACCTGTGCAGAGCCCTTGATAGAGGATGAATGTAAGAGAGTATGTGTGTAAGTGGGGTGGTGAGTTTTATATTAGTGCTTCACATCTTATTCTGTTTGAAGTGTGTACTACTACTCGTGATGGACTTAGGACATTCTAATTGATCATTCGTATTTTAACTCTTGTGAGGACATGTTTACATTTTAACCAATAATAACTGTGGGCACTATTTAATATTAGATGGTGATCAGTTTATTCTGGCTAATGCAAGTTGATATTTGTCAAATTTAGGCAGGGCCCATTCTATATTTTAGGGAGTTTAAGATAATCACTTAGCATCTGTACAAATGTGTGCCAATGCGAATTAATGTTTGTTTGCTAGTACCTTTTCTCATATTATTTTTTATTTCTTTTTTTTTCTTTCCTGAGTGGTGGGAGTGCTTCCACAATTTTAGATCACTTGTTGAAGGCAGGGTGGGCTTTAGGCTATGACAAAAACCCGTATTGCTTTTTTTTATGATTTTTGACTATAATGGGCTACATGGATGATTAAGAAACACGAGGTTATACTTGAGTTTTTAATCATTTTTTTGATTATTGGGTTAGGTGTTTTTAATTATCTATGAGATAGTTCTGGTTGGGTGATGAGGTGAAGTGTGGCAGTTATATGAGGAGTTTCTGTGCGCTAATAGCAGCTTATATATTTTTTCTTCGGCCAATAAAAGATGGAAGATTTTTTTAACTGCATTAAAATGATGGGCAATAGTAGAGGTTGGTTGGATGTATAATGTCGACATTTCATCACTTGATATAGACTTATAAGAAAGTACTGATAATATGTTGTAAGGTGATTGGTAAGGGATATATAGGTTATGATGCTTTAGTGTGAGTTAGAGTAATAAGGAAGCTTAGCGATGGGTGCATATTTTTATTTTGATGGTTGGTAATATGAATAGTAACCTTATAGTTGATTAAGGTTTGTTTGATGGTCAGTCTGTATTTGGGAAGTTTGCATAAGATATTTTGTGATATTTAGGAAACTTATTTTGCAGTAGTGGTTAATAAAATAGAGGGAAATAGATTGGTAATAGATTAATCACATTTTATGGATTTTTATGTAATCATACAGTGGAAATGTTCAAGATTCCGAATTTTCTCGTATGCATGTTGTAGATTCCTACATTTCTAAAGTGTTCTTACATGAGTCACTTGTTTTGGATGAATTGTGGTGGATATGAGTTTCTAATTACGGATCATTGAGTGTATATGAGGGATGAATGAATATTAAAGGACTACTGTGAATAGTTTGATGTTGCCGACTCTGGAAAATATAGATACCTAGCGTGAAACTATCCGATTATTGACTATATCAAGAGTGCGTTACTGATGCTGCGGTGCTGTAAGATTGGACTTAAACAGGGGGACTTGAACCCATTGTTGATAGTTTTCTTAATGAATGAGTTTTTTTTTGACTTATTAAGTGGAATGGGCACTTCACGTTGGTTGACAACAGATTGGCATTCTAGGATGAAACCATAACGTTTATTCATTCGATTACCTAAGTCTTAATGGGGGTGGTGGAGCTGCCGATGTGGGCCAATTTGACAATTGGCTAAGGAAACTGCTTTCCTCTCATAGGTTAAGAGAGGTGGATTATTGCCATTATCTAACTTTTCTCTGGTGGGAGTGTCGATCGGTGCTGATTATCACGGATTAGTAATTTTATTGGTAATCAACAGTGTTTATGTGGTTATCTTGAAGTTGGTAGCCCTTTGGATTTTAGCATTGTTTCAGATCTATTGTGCTGATAGCTGATTTTTACTGGTTAATATTCTGGACTGGTTATTAAAGTTTTAGTTTATCAATGTCATTTTTCATTTCTCCTCTCTTTGCAGGTTTGCAAGATATCTGATCGATCTCTCCATAACTTTTCAAAAGCAATAGCGTGCATATGAATGCAGATGCATACTCGTCCTTAATATATTTGTTGGTACAGGTTGACAATTGTAATAGGTGTTTTTTTCTTGGTTGTAAGCTATTGGTTTACATAAAAAGTATACGATGCTACTAACATACTTAAGTTTCACTATACACTAATCTGGGTATTATACTATGGTTTATTTTTTTTAGAGGTGTACACATATTAGGATTAGTACACACACACACACCACACACACATTCTGTTGAGACATGGTGTACAATAACTAAGTGTAATAGGTTATACATCTGGTTTGTAATTTCACAACTTTGTTGTGGTGATATTGATGATAGGTTTTTCAAAAACCAACTATTGGATATATCCCCTTAATTTCACGATGATATTTTGGTCTAGGATAATCAAATATGATTGGTTCCAATTGATACGTTGCATTAAAATTTTAGATAAAGATTGAGGATATAATGATCCACATTTTCTTCTTTCTCTTTTTTGTTTTATTCATTGGAAGTGAGTGTTGATTTTATAATACTTCCAATTTATTTCAATGTTTGATATGTGATGTTCGTGTTTTGAAATATGTTTGTGAGTGTAAGATTGATTCAGATATAGTTGTGTAGAATGATATGAATCTTTGTTAGCGGCCTTCATTTAGTAAAATATGAGTACTACCGAAACATTGGAGTAATGAATCGTTGGTTAATATGATGTTTATTGCTTGGATAATTGGTCAATTGATGTGGATTTTCATTATGATCGACACTTATGCTGTTACCGGATTTGTGTGATGTAGACATGGGGGTATTAGTCATTCCTTATTCAGTTGGTTTAGGGGCAGGAGGCGTAAGGGAAGTTGATTATTAGTTGATATTGTATGTGTTTATTTTATATTATGAGGGGGTGTTTGGTTATGTAGTTAAGGGGAACTAAGGAAAAGAAGTTTTTGGAGGGGTAAAATTTTAAATTGTGGGATTGTGGGTGTTTTAATATCTATAAAAATTACTTATTTAGTATATGAAATGTTTGGGGTGGATAGAAGGATAATTTTAAAAATTTTTGGGGGCATTATATCATTTAATGGTAGTTCGCCCTGAATTGTCGATATGTATTGTGTATTTATTATTGCTCTCTTGTGGGGAGAGTGGTGCTTTTGGGTTGGCTATTGTTTACAAATTTAAGTGAGGCATAAAAGTGTGAATGTAGTTGTTATTATTATATGTGGTGTGGTTTGTTGAATAGGTGTCAGTTCGATGCTTGAATCTTATGACATTGAAAGAGAAAGAGCGAGGAGAATTGTGTTGTGTTTGATTGAATAGTAGGATGGAAATATCAAGTAAATTGTCGTGAGGATTGGCTAATGCCCTTGGTGTAAAATATGGCACTAGATATAGGTAAGAGTAATAATATAGTGGTGTAACGACAGAAAAAAGATTTATAAAACAAATGAATAATGGGGCTGCTTTCCAACCAGAGAAGCGAGACAAAGGAAGGGTTGGTTTTTTTTGTGGTGTGGATAGGGGTTTTCGGGGGTTTTTGGGTCTTTATGTTGAGGGTAGAGGACTAATTGGGTGGGGGAAAGTGGTTTGGCTGGGTGAAGTACTATGGAAAAACGTAAACAAAAAAAAATAAACAAAACAAGACGCCAAAGAACATACTGACAACAAGGCAAGGCACCCCATACAAACACCCCACAAAAGAAAAGCCAAGTGCTACATCACCCAGGCCAAAACACCCTCTTGCCTTTACCTCGGCTAGATAGTTGCCTCTACCTCAAAATTTAAAAGGCACATCAAATTTTTAAGCTCCCTCACTACCTTTCGGTTTATAGGAGAAGCATGCCGTCATGCCACTGGATCCCTTATCGAGAATTGTCAAGAAATCCAAGAACTTGCTCTCATTACCCTCATAAGAGATCCCCAGAATGGGGAAAATCTCCTTCGCCATTACCAACAAGTTTACCCATACCAGCCCCATCTACACCATCCATGAAACCCAAAGCCCTATCCAACCCATCCCCCATACTAGACTCACTCTCTTGCTGATCACCCAGTCCTGGAAGCAGAGGGTTAGCCACTGACCACGATGAAAGTTGAGAAAGGGTAGGCCTTGGGTTCGCCGGAACTTGACCAACAGACCAACCAACATCCCTCAAGGAAGAAAGAATTGGAGAGTAATCAGAAAGACGAAAAATTTGGAGAAAGAAGAAGGGAATATTGTTTTTTTCCACCGCACTGCTTCATATGCTTAAAAGAGTTTAAATAGAAAAGTCCTACAACCTATTATGGAAATACACTTATTGTATCTTACAATAATAGGAATGAAATCAGGTGTAATCAAATCAGGTAATAATAGGAAATAAACACATATCATTAGTTTCATTCTTCAACACTTCCCCTCAAACTAAGACAAAAATGTCTCCCATGCCCAGCTTGCACAATGGTGAATGAAGAGCACAATTGGACACTCCCTTTGTCAAAATTTCGCAAGTTGTTCTCCATGTCTTCACTTTAGGTGTACAAATTAATCTTGCACACAACTTTTCCTTGATAAAATTTTTATCAATTTCAAAGTGTTTAGTTCGATCATGCTGAACAAGATTATGAACAATATTAATGGCAACCTTGTTTCGCAATATAATCTCATCAAATCCTTTTAATCATATCCGAGTTCTTTCAGTATGATCTTCAACCATAATCATTCACATATCCCGTTGGCCATGACTCAAAATTCAGCTTTTGCATTAGATTTAGCAACCACGAATGCTTTCTTATTATGCTAGGTAACTAGATTTCCTCTAAAAAATGTTCAATATCCTAAAGTATATATTCGATTGGTGACTGAACTAGTTAGATGATCATGTTTGGCAAAGAACAACCCTTTATTCAGTGAAGATTTCAAATATCGAAGTTTTCTGAAACCTGTTTCCATATGAGATTCTCGAGGTGAGTACATAAATTGGCTTACTATATTGACAGCATAGGCAATATCTGGACGAGTGTGCGACACATATATTAATCTTCCAACTAATCGTTGATACCTGCTTTATCCATCGAAGAACTTTCATCACTCTCCCTTAACTTTTTGCTTTGGTCTAGGTGGCTTCTCTTGTATACTACATGTGTATTTGGGGCGCCTTACGCTTTTAATGATATTTCGATTAATTATCAACAAAAAAAACTTTTTGCTTTGCTCTATTGGGTCGTCAATTGTTTGCATCCAAGCATTCCCATTTCCTTGAGTCTTTCAAATACATATTTTCGTTGAGAGACGAATATCCCATGTCTCAATGCAGCTATCTCGATGCCAAGAAAGATTTCAAACTTCCCAAGTCTTTTATTTCAAACTCATGAGCAAGAACTTTTGTATTTCTTCATCATCGTTCCTGGTCAGTATTTACACTTTTGCATAGCCTGAGCATATCTTTCAAACCACGCCCTACGAGATTGTTTTAACCTATACAATGCCTTTTTCGGTTTACGCACTACCATTGATGAAGAATCTTGAATCTTAATATGAAATATCCATGTATACTCTTTCCTTTAGGTTTCCATAAAGAAATGCGTTTTTTTACATCAAACTGCTGAATGGCCAATCTTAAGATTGTTGCCACGAAAGTAGGACCCTGATAGAGTTCATTTTAGCCATTGGAGCAAATGTTCCTCAATGTCTATCCATAAGTCTGGTGTGAAGCTTTTCACAACAACTAAGCCTTGTATCTCTTGACGAACCATTAGCTTTTATGTTCACTGTAAACACCCATTTGCATCTTACCGCTTTCTTCCTTCAGGTAATTCAATTAGGCTCATTCGTTATTTTTATAAAGGGCTTTCATGCTTTCTTTGTATTGCTTCCCTCTACTTTCGGTCCTCAACTGCACCTAGACACTTTGGGGAATAGACCACAGAGGATAGTTTTGAAGAGAGTATGATAGGGCAATGAAAGATTGTTATAAGAAAGTATGTTAGGGGATGCCTTACTCTTTTTTTTTATAAAACTTTCTATTACTCAAAAAAAAAAAAAAAAAAAAAGATATGGAATGCTGAGTACAAGATCTGATTCCTTTACGTTGGGTCAATTCGAAGATCAATATCATTAACTGTAGGTATTGATGTGTCTAAAGTGGGGCATAGGATTACCTGGAGTAGGAGTCGATATTTGCTGAGAGAGGCTGAAGATAGTCTTACTCTGATTGGATGTTTGGAATAAACTTGCAACCCCATCCACCAGGTGCTCAACTGCTCACCCAACATTTTGCTGCGGTTGCCGACTATCAGGACATCCTGGATCTCGCAAACATAGGTACAGATAAGTGAATATGTCATTATAGGTAAAGGATCTCTAGAGGATTCGGCCCACAAAAAATCCACTTCGCACAACCACGGCTGGGACCGAGAATGAAAAGTTTTGATCGGACACAGGTCAGCGTGATGTGGGTGGCACAGGACTCACACGGGAACACATTTAGGCTTACCCAAAAGAATCTGAAAGTGGGTCTTTTATGTGGCAGCCAATCCAAACGAACGTGAGTCTGGGGCCAATCAGGCGACATAGGCATGAAACAAAAACCAACCACAACGCCTCTGATATCAAAGTTGGAAAGAAAGAAGGACAAAACATGTTTGAGCTAGAAGGGAATATTGTCTTAATTCAACTGGGCATTGGCTGTCGTACGCTTACAAGTGTTTAAATGGAAAAGTCCTACAACTATTATGGAAAGACATTATTGCATATTACAATAATAGGCATAAAACTCATATCAGAAGTTTCCTATCGCCACTTAAGCTCTTAGCTTTGGTTACTGCATTTTCAAAATGCTTGTGAACTAAAGTAACTGGGGGGCAGTTGGCCAAAGTTGTGAAGCAGTCATTATTATGGTCTCCATCTTATTTGCAAACTATGCTAGGTTTCTCTGGTTCTACAGGACTGGGCTATAGTTTAGCTGGGTGCCCAACGTACATTATCAAGTGGAGTGGCACTTACTCAGGTTTGCTAATTTCCCACTATCTCCTCTCGGTCTTATTTTTACATATTAGGTTTGAAGATTAACAGAATGTTGCATTCCTAAAATGCAGTTGCTGGTAGGAATCCGCCCTCGCTCTTGCAATGACAGTGATACTAATAGTTAGGCATTTTAATTGTAAGTTACAAGAGTCGGATCTCTAGGCACCATTTTAATACATTTCTGCATGTTCAACTATTTTAAAGTCTTTGGAGAATTTACTGTAGTCTTTGATCATTATCCATATAACACATGTTGGTAGTTGTGCAATCTGAAGTGTAATTTGGCGCTCTTGCCATGCAGAGTTATCGCAGTACTGTAGTTTTGTGTTGTATTATTAATGATATATAAGTTGATGTCTACATTATGTGTTTGCGCTTGGGCACCCAGACTTGCGGTACCATAAAAGAAGTTTTGGGACATAGTCATTTTCTGTTATCACCCTGTCTAGCCTCCTTTTCTTGCCTTTGTTATCAGATAAATGCGAAGTTCAATTTGGTTATACTTTGGAAGAAGTTGCCTTCAATTTTAGGCTTCTTCCATCTTCTTTTAGTGTTTCTATTTTTCTGCTTTATAATCCTATTTTTCCTATTTGTTCTTTTCCTTGCAGTGTCCAACAAAATTTACTTGTCGTCAGTCCTTAAAGTTGTTCTAGTTGGTTGTAACAGTAATTCCACACTAAAGATGCTCTTTTCTTCTTTCTTTCTTTCTCTCTCTCTCTCCCCCCTCCCCCCTTTCACTGAGTTAATATATCAAAAGATGCCTGGGAACCTCTCCTTAGGCTCAATTGTCTTCTCTAAGGGTTTTGGTATGTCCCTCCCTCTCCATAGGAGAACTTTTTGTTTGCTGAGAGTGAATTATTATTTTTTTTCATTTTAACCTTGCATGTAGAGTATCCACTAAATATCAAGTCCTTGCTAGTTCGTGATATTCTTTTCCATTATGTTCTTAAGAACAATTTAAATTGTTAAAGATAGATAATTATAGTTCTGCAATTAAGTTGTGTATGTATAATTGTTATTGTACTATGGCAATCACTACATGGTTGGACACTCATTAACTGAGGTGATCTCTTTGTTGTGTTTTCGTGAGTGTCAATTTTTAAACTTTCTGGACATCTAGGATTTAGAGAAGCTCTCCCCTCTCTTAAAACTAAACCCTAAAATCTCCCCTCCCAACCAGCCCTTAAGTCCCTCCCTCCACCTCCTTT
This sequence comes from Betula pendula, assembly GCA_900184695.1. Classification (NCBI taxonomy): domain Eukaryota; kingdom Viridiplantae; phylum Streptophyta; class Magnoliopsida; order Fagales; family Betulaceae; genus Betula; species Betula pendula. Next base: position 9,775 of record FXXK01002017.1, read on the forward strand.
AGGGGAGGAGGGAGGCCATTCCCCTCCTCCCCCCCCTTCTCTGTTTTCTTTTCTTCTGTTTTGGTTATTCTTCTTGCCCGCCCCTCCCTTCTCGGTTTTCTTTTTCTCTTTTGGTTTACTTCTTGCTGCCGCATCAGGCGTCGAACTGCGCGGCCACCGCCGCCCTTCCACGCCCTCAGGTGCTTCGCCGTGCGTCGCCTCGTCTGGCCGCTGGCAGTCTCCGGCGCATCTCCTCTCCGTCGTCGCCCTCCAGGCGTTCTCCGGCGTGTCCCAGATCTGTCCGGGCTGGCGCTCATTGTCCGCGCCACTCTCCCGCTCCGCCACGGCTTTCCTCCCGCTCCGCCGGCGCCTCCCGCTTCCACGCGCATACCTCCCAGCGCTTCGGCCGTCTCACGCGCCGACGGGTTTTGATGTCCAGATCTGGTTTTTCCAAACCAGATCTGGATCTTCGCGTCGCGTTTCTTCTCCCCACCGACGCGCCTCGCCTGACCGCCTCCTTGGCGTCGACGCCTTTGCTCTCTGCGCGCTACGAGATGTCCCTGCCCGGCGCGGTGTTCTCCACGCGCGGGGAGTAGTCTCCTCTCGCCAGGCGCGTGGGACTGCACCGCCTCTCCCGACGCGCTTTTTCCACCTCCCCAGCTGCTGATTGGTTTGGGTTTGAGGGTTTTTTTTTGTAATTTTTGGGCTTTTTCTGTATTTCTTGGTTTTTGGGCTTTTTCTGTATTTTGCGTTTGGGCCTCCATGTGGTTTGGCTTCGGGTTTTGGGCCTGAGGTTTCCAGCTTGTTAGGTTTGGGCCTCGGGTTTTTGGGCCCGAGGGGTTCTGCTTGTTGGTTTTGGGTTCGGGTTTGAGGCTCGTGGGATTTTCCTGCATGTAGGGTTTGGGTTTTGGGCCTGCTTGTGGGTTTGGGCTTCGGTTTTGGACTCGAGGGTCGTGTGCATGGTAGGTTTTGGGCCTCGGGTTTTGGGCCCGAGGGGTTCTACTTGTTGGTTTGGCTTCGGGTTTAGGCTCGTGGATTTCCTGCTTGTAAGGTTTGGGCTTTGGCTTTGGGCTTTGGGTTTGAGGTTTTGCGTTTGTTGCCTCTTGGTTAACTACCTGTGTACTTTGGGCGCCTTACGCTTTTAATAAATTTACTTACTTATCAAAAAAAAAAAAGTGATCTCAATATTTGTATGGATTGAAGTTGTATATGGATTAAAAGCAGCAAAATATGCTATTCTTTTATTTCTTTTTCTTTTTCTCAATGTTCAGCATGATCAACTTGACTTTATATTCTCTCCATTTGTAGTCATAATTTCTTCTTTTATATACAGTGAATTGGCTCAGTATGATTTGCTAGTTGCTAACATCAAGTTTAGTTTATGTGTATTATATATGTCTGGGCTAATGATATATTCCTTTTAGGTCCCATTTTCTATCTCAAAATTCATTGCTGATGGAGTTGGTGTATCTGTTCCAACTAAGCAGCTGTTTAGGAGTCTTGTTCTCACGCTTCTAGTCCCACTAATCTTGGGGAAGGTATTTATCCATTTCCTTACACTTAAAAAAAGGAAATTCCAGTAGTATCAGCATTTCAAAATGCAAACTGAAATGACTTTTTATTATATGATTAAGAAACTCATAATAAAATGTAAATTGTGGAAGAAAAGGGAGGAAGAGAAGAGAATATAACACAAAGGATTTATGGGTGGTTTGATGTTAGATATTTTTTTTTTTTTGATAAGTAATAGTAACATATCGTACAAATAAAGCGCAAAGAGGCGCAACCTTATTACACAAGAAGTATACAAAGAGAATCCCCTAATTTAAAGAAAAAGAATGACAGAATGTCAAAATATCTACAAAACTAGCAAAAAGAAGACTGTGATGGGCAACCATCCAACTGTATAAAGTGTGAAGCACAAATTTGCGCAGCTCCGCCCCCGATAGCTCAACATCTTCAAAGGTCCGAGCATTCCGCTCCTGCCACAAACACCACCAAAGGCACAAAGGAACCAATTTCCAAACTTCCCTCACAGGGTCATACCCAACCTGACTCCCCAACTATTCAAAATGTCAATCACTCGTCTAGGCATGACCCAAACAACTCCAAACAATTTATAAATAGAAACCCAAAGGTCACGCGCAACTTCACAATGCAACAATAAATGGTCAATTGATTTTCCACTCTTCTTGCACAAAC
>FXXK01002017.1:11980-32119 GCA_900184695.1 Betula pendula
CCTTTGGTGGTTGTTTTGTTGGCCAAAGGAAGCGGGAAATGGCTCGCGAACCTTTGAAGATGCTTTGAAAGCGTATTCGGGGGGCGGAAAGCTGGCCAAAATTTTGGAGCTTCACACTTTATACAAGTTTGGATTGGGTTGCCCCGAATCAACAGTCTTCATTTATTGGCTTAGGTTTTGGTAGATATTTTAGACAAATTCGTGTCATTCTTTTCTTTAAATTTAGGGGGATTCTCTTCTGTATACTTCTTGGGTTAATAAAAGGTTGCGCCTTCTTTGCGCTGTATTTGTTACTAATGGTTACTTCATTACTTATGCAAAAAAAAAAAAAAAAAAAAATATTCTCAACATCAAAACCCAAACCCATAAAAATCCTTTGTTGTTATTATTCTCTTCTTCTTTCCTTTTCCCTTTCTTCCACAATTTACAATGTTTTATTATTTGAGTTACTTAAATCATTATTAATTGAAAAAAATCATTTTCAGTTTGCCATTTTGAAATTTTCCTGGATTTTGATTTAAACTGGGAAATTTCCTTTTTTTAAAGTGTTAAGGAAAATTTTGGATAAATTACCCATTCCCCCAAGATTAGGTGGGACTGAGAAAGGCGTTTTGAGAACAAAGACTTTTCCTAAAAAACAGGCTGCTTAGTTGGAACAGATGAACCACCAAAACTCCATCAGCCAATGGAATTTTGAGATCAAGAAGAAAAATTTGGACCTAAAAAAAAAAGGGAAATATAAGTCATTTAGGCCCAAAGAACATAAAATAATAAAACACATAAAACTAAAAACTTGGATTTGTTATGCAAACTAGCAAAAATCAATTTAACTGAGGCCCAAAATTCCCACTGTATAAAAAAAGGGGAAGAAATAAATTGGACTACAAGAATTTTGGGAGAAGGAGAATATAAAGGTCAAGTGTTGATCATGCTGGGGAAAAACATTGAAGGAAAAAAAGAAAAAAAGAAATAAAAGGAATAGGCATATTTTTGCTTGCTTTTGAATCGCAATATACAAAAAACGTTCCGCCAATCCAATTTTTTAACAAATATTGACATTCACTTTTTTTTTTTTGGATAAAAGTTTAAAGTTTAAAATTTATTAAAAAGCCGTAAGGGGCGGCCCCCAAAAAGTACACAGGTTAGTATACACAAGGAGGCACAAAACGGCCAAAAAACCCTCAAACCCAAAGCCCAAAGCCAAAAAGCCAAAACCTTGAGAGAACAAGCAGGAGAAATCCACGAAAAAGCCCTTTTAAAAAACCCGAACAGCCCAAAAAAACCAACAAAGTTAAGGGAAAACCCCTCGGGCCCAAGGAAAACCGAGGCTCCCAAAAATAGAATCCTAACATGCAAAGCAGAGACCGCCTCGGGAGTCCAAAAAAAAACCCCGAAAAAGCCCAAAACCCACAAGGCAGGCCCAAAAAAAAACCCAAAAAAACCCTACATGGCACGTGAAATGCCACGAGCCCTAAAAAAAAAGCCGAAAAGCCCAAAAACCCACAAAACAAGCAGAAAAAACCCCTTCGGGGGCCAATTAAAAACCCGGAGGCCCAAACCTACAAAGGCTGGGAAAACCCTCAAAAAAGGCCCAAAAAAACGCCGGAAACCCAAAAACCCACCGAATGTGTGTGAGGCCCAAACCCGGGAAAAAATTACAGGAAAAAAAAAAACAAGCCCAACAAAAAAACCCAAGGGAAAAATAACAAGAAAAAAAAAAAGCCCAAAATGTTTACAAGAAAAAAAAAAAGAACCCTCCAAAATACCCAAAACCCAATCCAAAAGCAGCGGCGGAGGTGGAAAAGCGTCCGTCGGAGAAGGGGCGCGTGCCAGTTCCACCCGCCGGCGAGGAGGGAGGGTACTGACTTCCCCCGGCGCGTTGGGAGACCAAACGGCCGCCGGCGCAGGGGGACAAATCTCGTAGGCGCAGAGAGGGGCAGGGCGGCGTGACGCCCAAGGGAAGGGCGGGCAGGCGAGGGCGCGTCGGTGGGGAAAAAACGCGGGGACCCGAAGATGCCCAGAGTCTTTGGTTTTGGGGGAAAAAAAACCAGTATCTCGGACATCACCCGTCGGGCGCGTTGGAGCGGCCGAAAAGCGCTGGAGGAAGGGCGGCGTTGAAGCGGAAGCGGCAGGAGCGGGAGGAAAAAAGATGGCGTGGGGCGGAGCGAGAGGAGTGGGCCGCCGGACAAGAGCGCCAAGGGCGGCAGATCTGGGGAACACGCGGGGAGAAACCGGCTGGGGAGGGCGAAGACGGAAGAGGAGATGGCGCCGCGAGACGCGCAGCGGACAGGGCGACGACCGAGTGGGCGGACCGCACGGCCGGAAAAGGCCTGAAACGGCGTTTGGAGCGGCGGGCGGGTGGGGCGGCGCAAGCAGCTTGATTGGGCATTTTGCAAAGAAGAAAACCAAAAAGAAAGAAAAAGGAAAAAACAGAGAAGAGGGGGCTGGGCCAAGGGAAGCAAACCAAAAAAGAAGAAAAAAAACGAAAAAAACCAGGAGAAGGAGGAGGGAGGCCTCCCTTCCTTTCCCCCTTTAAGGGGAAGGTGGGGAGGGGGGAGGGAGGGCTTTTTAAAGAAAAAAAAAAGGCGGTTTTTGGGGGAGGGAAGGATTTAGGGTTTTTTTAGTTTTTTTCTTTTAAGAAAGAGAGGGCGGGGGGGGGAAAAGGAGGCTTTTCTTCTCTTTCTTTAAGGAAGGTCAAAAGGGAAAAAAAGTTTTTAAAACAAAAATGAGATTTTTGACAATCAACGGAAAAAAAAAAAAAAAAAAAAAAAACCCCCACAAAAGACAAAAAAAACCAAAGAAAAGAGGATTTCCCCAAAAAAACCTTCAAAAAGGTTAAAAAGAGTTTTTTTTTTTCCAAACCCCATTTTTTTATTTTTTGGTTTAAGTTGGGGGGGATTTTTTTTTTGGCCCATAAAAGTTTTAAAAAAAAACAAAAAAATAACCCAATTTTAAATAAACAAATAAAAACAACCCAAAGACTTTTTAATTGCAGGAAACTATTAAAAAAAAAAATTAATCTTTTAAGTCTCTTTTAAAAAAAAAACAATTTTTTTTTTAAAAAATTTTTGTTTCGTTTAAAAAAAGAAATATTAATTGGAAAAAAGGGAAAAAAATAAAACTCACGAGGAACTTAAAAGGGCAAAAGGGAACTTTTTGAACGTAATTTTTTTAAAAAAGTTGGAATAAAACTTTTAACATGGCCAAAAGGTTAAAAAATGAAAAAAAAAAAAAAAAAAAAAAAAATTTTTAGATTTTTTAAATTTTCCACGTTTCCCTTCAAAAAAAAGCAAAAAAAAAAACCCAAAAAAAAAAAAAAAAGTTCCCTTTCCCTTTTAATTGGAGAGGGGGAGGGGGGGAAACCATAACCCAAAAAAAAAAGAAAACCCTTTTAGGGAAAGGAAAAGGGGACAATTGGAAAGGGGCCTTTTAAAGGGGAAAAGGAAAGGGGTTTTTCCCAGGGCAAAAATTCTTTTTTTGAAGAAATTAATATTTAAAAAACTCAGTTTTTGAAAAAAAAGGGGAGGGGGAAGGAGAAATGAGGAGGGAAGGGAAAAAAGAAAAAGAAAAAAAGAAAAAAAAGGGAAAAAAAAAAAGAAAGAAGCAATCCTTTTAGGTTGTTTTCTTTGGGGGAATTACTGTTTTTAACCAAAAAACCCACAAACTAAGGGAAAGCAAAAAAAAAAAACTTTTAAGGGGAACTGACGAAACCAAAAAGTTTTAAAAAAAAAAAAATTTTTTGTTGGGGGGACCCCAAACTTGGCAAAAAGGGGAAAAAAGGGGGAAAAAAAAAACAAAAATAAGGAAAAAAAAAAATTAGGGGTTTATTAAAAAAAAAAAAAAGGGCCAAAGGAAAAAAAATTAAAGAAAAAACAACTTAAAAAAAAAAGAAGATGGGACAAAAGAAAGGCCTAAAAAAAAAAAAAAAAATTGGGAAAGGGGCAAAAAACTTCTTTTTTTTTTTTTTTTTCCCAAAAGTTATAAAAAAACCAAAAAATTTGGGGAAAAACTTCGCAAAGATTTAATTTCTTTGATTTTAAAAAAAAAAAAACCCCAAAAAAAAAAAGGCAAAAAGAAAAAAAAAAAAGGAAAAAAAGGTTAGGGGAGCAAGGGTTGGGATTTTTAAAAACAGGAAAAAAAATTGGGAATTAATTTGGTCCCCAAAAAAAAACTTCGTTTTTTTTTCAGATTTGTGGTTAACCGCCCAAGGTTCTTGGGTTTTTTTGCCCCAAAGCGCAAAAAAAACCCACAGATTTTTTAAAAATGGTCTAGATGAAAAACATCAAAACAATAAAAAAAAAAAGAAACTTAAACTTTTTATAATTTCCATTTTATAATAATTTTTTTTAAAAAAAAAACAAAACAAACCCAAAAAAAAAACAAAAAAAAACAGAAAAAAAGGACATTAAATACCTACGCTCTATTTATACACCTTTGCAGCATTATTTTAAAAAAGGAAAAATATAACAAAAAGTAGTAAACAAGCTCTTTGCCAATAATGCTATGAGACCACAGAAAGGCATCGGCCATTAATAAATATATGAATTTATATGGTTAAACACTTATTCAGTAAAATTATTAATGCAATATAAACCATGAATAAATTGTTCCTAGAGAAAGAAAAAAGACGAGTAGGTATATTGTTAGTATAAGGTTTTTAAAATATGGTACCTTATCAAAATGGAAAGGAATTCATAATAATAAGGAAACTGTGTTTGACTTTATGAGTTATAGAATATCTTCTCTATTATATAGTGACTTATTTTATTTAATAAAAAAATAATCGTAACATAAATAATTATGTTTCTCGCAAAAAAAACATGGGCAAAGAACGCGACAAACACAATTATTGTAATTTTTAAAAATGGTCACACAAGAGAGCATGCGTAGTAGCATAACAGAGAGCTACATGTTGCTCCAAAATTTTTTTTACAATTAAAATGCAAAGAAAACAGGCAATTAGAGACATATAGTTTGTGGAGTTATCACCATGTCATTGCAAGAGCTACATATATTAAGGACGGCTAGCTTCAACATAGCAGCAAGGTACATGTTGAGGAAAATGCTTCGGAGCATCTGCTCTCAATCTTCCTACATATAAGAGATAAAAATAAGACTTGAAGGTAGAGATTATATTAAGTAATTGTCTCGAAGACACCACTTTTGTCGCAGTGCTTCCGCCCTCCCCCTTGATGATAGTAGTGCTTAGGCATTTCACGCAACAGTCACAAGTTAAGTATAGCATTCCCGGCCTACCTCCACGATCACTGCTCAACCGAAGGCCACAAAGGAGACCAATTTTCCAGAACTGTCCCTCACAGGTGCGATACCCAACCGACTCCAAACGTATTTCAAAAAGTCATCACTCGGTCTAGGCTTGACCCCCACAAACAACTCCAATGAACAAATTGATAAATAGAAACCCAAAGCGCACGGCGCAACTTCACAAGCAATCAAGTAAATGGTCAATTGATTTATCCACTCTTCTTGCACAAAACGAGCCACCACTCCACCACCACAACATCTACGCAAATTGTCCATCGTCAAAATTTTTCCGCAAGCGTTGCTGTCTACACAAAAAATGCCACCCGCCGTAGGGAGCCTTTAAGCAGTCGCCAATCACTCTTTCCATGGAAAAGGCAGACATTCCGCGAGTGAATCAGACCTGTGTGCCCTTGTATAAGAAGACTTAACCTCAAAAATACATTTTTTGGAAAGGCTCTTCCATGGTTTGGTGTTAGACACTTAAGTCCACCACTAGGGAAGAGCCCGAAAGGGTTACATTGTGCACTTATTCTTGATGATGTTTACACTACAAAAATCTCCTATTTATATAGGAGAATTGGGGTAAATGAAGATAAAGATAAGTATGATAATCAAATGATTTGATTACCATCAAACTTGATTACAATCAATTTTAGAAAGTAATTATCCTATAAGGAATATATACCTATTATGGAACCATATCATATATTCTAATATATGATACTTGCACATCATGGAAAGCTCTCGATTGGTTTCCTAAAATTGAAAATGGAATTTTGCTGAAACATGAATAAAAATTTGGGCACTTATAGTATACCACGAGTAAAATAAAATAAAATAAAAAATCTTTTGGCACATATTGGTTACCATGATTAGCCGAAAGTGAATACCAGTTCTTTCTTAAGAATTTTTATTGTAAACTTTGCATGACAAGCTGTTATAGATATCATTTTTGGATAAAATTTCCAGTTGTAAATGTATACTGTATTTCTTTTTGGCATAATTTTTGACAAATACATCGAAGCTTGGACTATTATTTATATATACTCATTATGTTATGGAATTGCTTATAGTTGAACATGGAGTAGTTCTTACTATTAGAATAGAAATTAAATGATTAATTTCATTAATTCCTATTAACTTAAGCTTTTATTTTTTTTGATAAGTAATAAACTAATGTCATTGAAAGCATAAAGCGCCCCTAAGTACACAAGAAATATATAAAAGGAACCACTTAACTAAAAATAGCAAAACAAATAAGGAATTCACTATAACTAATTGACAAAGGAGACACATATGCCTTTTGTCCAAAGATACAAGGTTTCGAAAAACAAAAAAATGATTTCCCCTAGCGTCCTCTCTCTATTCTCAAAGTTTCTATTGTTCATTTCCATCCATAAGTACTAAAAGAGGCACGTGGGCACCATTTTTCATACCGTAGCACTCCTTAGCCTGCCAAAAGACTACCAACAGTCATACAGATCAACAACACGTCTAGGCATAACCCAGGACATCCCAAAACAATTGTAAAAAAAAAATTCCAAATAGTGGAAGCCACATCACAATGAAGACGAAGATGGTTCATCGACTTCCCATTCCTCTTGTGCATGCAACATTTGTCCATTACGATGACATGCCGTCTCCTAAAATTGTCCAAGGCGAGGGTCTTGCTTAGAGCCGCCAACCACGCAAAAAAGGCCGCCCTCGAAGGAGCTTGAGTTCGCCAAACACTCTTTTAGGGGAAGTAGCTTCCTTTAAAAGAAGTCAGAGAGCAATAGAAGGATTTGACCTTGAACAATCCTTTTTTGGAAGGAGCCCACCGTAGCTGATTGACCCTTCCTCTTCTCATTGTAACTTAATGCAACACCTGGAGGAAAGAGGCAAAGACACCTACCTTCCAATCACTCGCCGCTCTAGAAAAGCTCACGTTCCACTGGTTGTAGCTGTCCAAAAACTCAAATTCGCCGCAATAGAGGTGTCCTTCGCACAAGCGAGACCATATAAGAATGAGAAAGCTACTTTAGAGCTGTTTCCCCACACTAATGTTCATGCCAAAAGTTGATCCTAGATCCATCCCCCAACTTAAATCTGGTAAAGCTGGAATGTTTTTTCCACCATTTCCTAGTATTCTTCCACAACCCCACACTTAAGGATCCTGTAAGCTCTAGAGAGCACCACCCTCCCTATAAATTGTCATATTTAGAGTCCACCGTTACTCTTCATCAAGCCTCTCTCTCAAGCACATAGCGCCATAACCATTTACCTAAGAGAGCGCGATTAAACACCAACAAATTCCTGATATCCAACCCTCTCTCTCAGATATTGATGAACAAACCTTGGACCAACTCATTAAGTGATATTTGAACTCTTCACCTAACCCACCCCACAAAAAATCATGTTGGATCTTCTCAATGCGATTAGCAACACTCGCCAAATGAGGGAAGAGGGACATGTAATATTAGGCATGTTAGCGAGGGTACTATTGATGAGGGTAACCTTGCCCCTTGGACAAATACAGCATTTTCTAATTGGCCAACCAACATTCCAGTTTCTCAATAATGCCGTCCCGTATATGCTTAGTCTTGTAGAAGGCCCCCAACGATAAACCAAGATACTTGATCGGCAGGGTAGAGATCCCAAACCCTAGTATTTGGGCCAACCTTCCCAATTACCCACATGAACCAATTCTGTCTTGCCCAAATTCACCTTTAAACCCGACGCAGCTTCAAAGCACATGAATAAACTCCACAAATGATGCAACTGAGCAGGAAGAGTATCACAAAAGATCAGAGTATCACCCACAAAAAGAAGATGAGAAAAGGCAGTATTGCCCACTGAGAAACCATCCGACAACCCCCCACTAACCGTAGCAGATATCATCCTACCCAAAGCCTCCATCACAAAAACAAACACTAGAGGTGATAAGGGATCCTCTTGTCTCAACCCACGGGAGCTACTGAAGAAGCCCATAGGAGTGCTATTAACCAAACCGAAAAATGTATTGAAGAAAAACAATGGGCTATCCACGAGCACCATTTTTCTCCAAAGCTACACCGTCTCAGCATATACAACAGAAAATCCCAACTCGCATGATCATAAGCTTTTTCCAAATCAATTTTACTAATGACATCTGACTTGCTAGATCTAAGCCTACTATCAAGGCATACATTGGCAATTAGAACCGGATCAAGAATCAGGCTTTTGGGACATGTGATGATTTAATATAGTTTCAGAGTAAAGGTCATAAGTTCGAATCTCGTCTCCATCATTCACCTCTCATTTCTATTAAATAGTACACGTGTTGGGTCTCATTTATTATTAGAGAGTTTGAGCCACACGTGAGAGAGAGTATTAGAATATAAATTAAATGATTAAATTCATCCCTGCTTATCAGCTTAAGCTTTTGGGATAAGTGATAATTTAATACTTACACTACCACTATATTATATATTTAAGGTTAGAGGATCGTTCATTTTATAGACACATCTTCATCTCATGTATCCATACTAAGGTTTATCCAACCACTTTGGGTCAGCTAGACATGGCCATTTTCTTGTAATGGCCACCCAAGGAATTATCGATACGGCTATTGAGTTGTCATACAATATGATGTGCTATGCACAATCTAGCAGCATACGGATTTTATGTTTTTGAATATATGTTGACTCTAAGGTTGATATGACACGTCTGACACAATTTATTCATTCTTTTTAATCCTTTTTCTTTTCTTTGTGGAAAATTGAAAGAGGGGAAGGGGCAGGAGTGCCTTATAAAGCTCCTTTCTCTCTCTCTCTCTCTAATGGGGCTGGTTGTTTTGCTGAAGACCCTAGAAAGGCTTTGCGGCTACGATGTGAGGTGGACTCTTCTTGGGGGTTGTTACGGGAGGTGCAAATGGAGAGGTGGTTGTTTTTGGAAGCAAACTCTTTTGTCTTCTTGGTGAGAAAAGGTGACTCTGTGGTCTGGCTGGAGGAGAGGAGGAGGGGCTTTGCCAGTTTGGTGGTTCTGGGTGTCCAGTGTACTATATGGCTGGTCTCGATGGTGGAAGCGGTGTTGAGGAATCCCGGCACCAAGGAGTTCGTCAAATCATTAAGGAGGGTTCAAAGCTCTTCATTGTATGGAGAGGTGGTAATAGGACTGGGAGGTTTCTGGAGCTAGTCGATTATGCTGAGGGTGGTCAAAAAGGGTTCATTATTCTCCCTGAAGGATCGGGATGGAGTCGTGTTGCTGGTGAGCTGAGTAAGGCTCTGAATTTTATTAAAGCCTTGGGAGTCTCTTCGTTTTCTAGTGCTTCACTTCTAGTGGGAAAGAAGTCAGAGAAGAAGGTTTGTGTGACGTCCCCGGCCCCATAGGCTACCCGGCTGGCCTGTCAGCCACTTACGTGGCCCTAGCTCAATGGTTACTCATGGTTGCGAATTATAGGATTTAAAGGTCCCAGGTTCGAACCATCGGTGACGCGTCCAGCCCTTTGGGGAATGGAATAAAACCGTGAGTCTAAGGGGTCCGCAACGACGGGTAGTCCTAAGGGACGAAGCTGACAATATCGAGTAGGTGCTAAGGGGTCCGCGGTTGACGAATAGTCCTGAGGGCCACGTAAGTGGTTGACAGGCTAGTCGGGTAGCCTAGTGGGACTGGACGTGTCCCCCATGGTTCGAACTTGAGACCTTTAAGTCCTATAATTTGCAACCATGAGTAACCATTGAGCTATCTATTCGAACCTGGGACCCTTAAGTCCTATAATTCGCAACCATGAGTAACTATTGAGCTAGCATGGTTGCGAATTATGGGACTTAGGGTCCTAGGTTCGAACCATGGGGGATGCGTCTAACCCTTCGGGGAATGGAATAAAATCGTGAGTTCAAAGGGTCCGCAGCGACGGGTAGCCCTAAGAGATAAAGCGGACAATATGAGTAGTGCCAAGGGGTCCACGTCGACGGGTAGTCCTGAGGGCCACGTAAGTAGTTGATGGGCCAGCCGGGTAGCCTACGGGGCCGGGGACATAGTTGGGCCGTCGTATGCAGCGGTAGTGTGAGCGGAGGCCAGCGTTCGAGATGGTAGAATCACCAGCGGTGATTCATGGGGATCCATTGGGTAAAGATCGGCCTTCTGCTAGAATTTTGATGGACAAACCCTCAGAGGTGTTTGCCTCTCCTCTGCACTCAACAGTGGTTCGTGCAAAGGAGCGATGCCATTTCGTTGATATTGATGATAGGGTATGCAGATGTTGTGGAAAAGGGATTCTGAAATCTCTTATTTGGGCATGGAAAGGTCAGATCACAAAGGCAAACAAGAGGTGGATTGGGCCTTGCGGGTTATTCTGGAAGATCTGCTGGAGAAGAGGACAATGGTTTTTTTGGCTACGACGATTGCGCCTATGGAAGTTTGTCGTGATGGGTTGTCCTTGACTTTTGCTCCCTGACTTTTGTGAGTTTTGGTGACCAGCATTTTGGGCCTGGTTTGGTGAGGTGTGTTGAAGATGCCCAGCGCACGAGATTGTATTAAGAATTATGTACAAAAAAATATTAAAATATCCTCTGGTATTGAGGGAATTGCATGTATAGAGATTCAAAAAAGAATCGATACGCTTCGCGTGTCTGAAGTAACCCGTTTGGCTGGGTTTTGTCCGGCATATACAAGTGATGCCAGTAGTTACTCTGTTCTTCCTCCAAGGCCGGTTGATTCGCCGGTAGTTGGGTTCTCCAGTGCTTTTGCTCTGTAGGCTGGTTTGCCGGCAACCTAGATTATGTTGTTTGGTATTGGGTCCTCTGGTGATTATGCTCCGCAGGCTGGCTTGGAGTCCCAGCTGCTATCAATTCCTATACCCTTGAAGTATAACCATAAGATGAAGGATAGTCGATTTGTGAAGATTGATGATAGCCTGATCGCCAAGGCGCTGTTCAGTGCTCCATTTGTTGTGCCGTTGGGTTTAGGCTACTTCCCGCCTTTGGCAGCCCAGACTCCGCCGGAGGCCTCCCATATCCCGGTGCCTGAGACGGCTAGTGTTAGGAAATCTCCTCCAGCGAAGGAGATAGTGAGGCTTGGGATTGGATTGCTCCCAGGGCTTGCCAGTTGTTGAGCACCCTCCTGTTGCTGTCAAGGGAGATAGTGAGGCTATAGGTTTGGTTCAATCCCAAAGGGCTAGAAATAGCCGGTTGGCTTTGGGTTGTCTTCAGAATTGGTGGTAAGGGATAAGGGTGGCGATATTTGGGATGGGGAGGATGGTGATTTTCCCTAGCCTTTGGGCCCTTTTCCCCCCTGTCATGCCTTTGGATTGGGCTTTGGTGGGATGTTTCGTGTGAAGCGATTGGGGGGAATGGGGATCAGACCATGGCTCTCTGGACGGCCGTTAAAGAGGACTGTCCTTGAAAGGTTAAGGGTAGAAGCAAGCTTTTGAATTTAAAATGCTCCATAATTTATGATATTCCATGCGTTTCCTCTAGATGAGGGAAAGGCAAAGCTCATGTTTTTAGCGTTGAGTTCTTTGCGTGGGATTCGGGTTATGTTGGTTTCTAGGGTTCCATTGTGGGTGTAGGGTTGTTTGTGGGTTTTTTGGCGGGTGGCTTTGGCTTGGTTTCTTTGCTTTTCTGTTTTTTCTTTTTCTCTTTTGGTGTCCTTTTTGTATACTTTTTGTGTACTTACTGACGCCTCATGCTTTTTATTATATGCTTGATTATCTATAGAAAAGAAAACACCCACGCTCTTCCTCCAATCGATCAAGAGAATTAAGTTCTTCCAAAAGAGCTTTCTTACGAACCTCCACATTTCCGAAAACCTGCTCATTCCACTTCTTAAGATCGGCTTTTAAAGCTTTGAGCTTCTGGGCAAGCACGAAGCTAGGAGTAACAAGAAAGGAGTAAGATGACCACCACTCTCTCACCTTATCCACAAACCCGTCAGCCTTTAGCCACATATTTTCGAACTTGAAAGGTCTAGCTCCCCCTTTAATACCGCCACAATCAAGAAGAATGGGGAAATGATCAGAACATAATCTGGGCAACCTCTTTTGGAACAGGCCAGGATACTTGGCTTCCCAATCCGGGGACACAAGGAATCTATCAATACGGGACCAAGAGACAGAATTAGACCACGTGAGCATCCCCCCTGCTAGGGGAAGGTCCATGCGAAAGCCTATGGTTATTATGGAGCTGGAACAAGTTACTGTTCAGGAGGAGATAAGTTGGAGACAAAAGTCAAGGATTCTTTGGCTCAAGGAGGGAGATAAATGCACCAAGTTTTTTCATCGGGTGGCCAATTCTAATAAGAGATACAATTCCATAGAGTCTCTATCTATTAATGGCTCAGTCTCTTCAGACCAACCAACCATCATGGATTCTACAGTTCATTTCTACGAATATTTATTTACAGAATCTCACAGTTGGAGGCCTAGGTTGGATGAATTGGATTTTGACTCCTTAGAGACGGCCGAGGCCTCTTCTTTAGAAGCACCCTTTGAGGAAAGGGAGGTCTTAAAGGTTGTGAAAGGCATGAATAGAGACAAGGCTCCTGGCCCTGATGGTTTTTCCATGGCATTCTTTCAAGACTGCTGGGATGTGATCAAATTGACATTATGGGGGCTCTCCATGAATTCCATGCGCACAGCAAGTTTGTCAGTAGTCTTAATGCCACGTTCATTGCCTTAATTCCGAAAAAGCCTGGGGCGATCGATCTTAAGGATTTCCGGCCTATCAGTTTTGTGAGTGGAGGCTACAAGATCATTGCCAAAGTCCTTGCTAATAGACTTAGAAGGGTTGTGGATAAGATCATTTCAAAACCTCAAAATGCCTTTGTAAAAGGTAGGCAAATCCTTGACTCTGTTCTTCTTGCTAATGAGTGTGTGGATAGTCGCATCAACTCTGACATTCCAGGGGTGATTTGCAAGCTGGACATTGAGAAGGCCTATGACCATGTGAACTGGGGGTTTCTTTTGTACATGTTGAGGAGATGTGGCTTTGGGGAAAAATGGTGCTCTTGGATTTCTCACTGCATTTCTTCAGCACGCTTCTTTGTCATCGTGATCGATCGCTGCTGTATGTGTAAAAGGCAGGGGGAGTCTGTGGACCATCTCCTTCTCCATTGTGAGGCTGCTAGCGCTTTATGGTCTACCATCTTCAGCCGTTTTGGGTTATCGTGGGTTATGCCTCTTCATGTGATAGACCTGTTTGCCAGCTGGTGGACTGGTGGTCGCTCCCAGAGTGCTGTTGTGTAGAAGATGGTGCCCTCTTGCCTCATGTGGTGTCTTTGGAGGGAACAAAATGATCGTAATTTCGAGGACCAAGAAAGATCGATCGAGGAGCTCAAGTCTTTCTTTTTTCATACTCTCTTTTCTTGGACAGCTGCTTATCTAGCTCCCCTAGTGATAAGCTTTAATGATTTTCTTGTATATTTTTCTTCCCCTTAATAGGCGGTCCTTTGTATACTTCTTGTGTGCCAGGACTGCGCTTTTGCGCTTTTTTTGATTTGACTCTTACTTATCAAAAAAAAAAAAAATTATTTGGTACTACCAAAGCAACTGAGAGAGTCCCATTTTTAGAATAGAAGGTTAAGACTTTCTACCTTGAGGATAGATATGGGATGAGTATCGGTTTGTTGAATCGCACCAAATGCAATGATTTCTATTGGTTTGGGAAACTTTACTGCAGTTCTCTCTCATATGCGGTCACTATCTTGTAGTTTCTTTATGCATTTCAAAGATATTCTTTGTCACTAAATTCCTCAGTTTATGATGCTTAAATCAAGAGATACAAATAAGCCTATCCTTGTTATGTTTTGGAATGTGACATGTTCTGCTTTTGCTTCCTATTTTATATAATGATCGGTGTCCTATGTGACTTTGGATAACCCTCATGGTTGTGTCCAAAGTTATCTGCGCTGGATGCTTTTTGGATCTCTGAGGGCCTGTTTTTGGATGTACTTTTGTCATCTAGCATTGGGGGTTTTCTTTCTTCATTTTCTCCCAAGAAGGTCCACAGGACTCACTAAGCATTCAAATGCAGTAGTTTCAACCTTCCTTTTTTCCATTATGTATTTATTAGTCATGCAGCATGCTTCCTCCCTTCTTTGGAAGTCTTATTTTTAGTGGTATACAAATTGGTGTCATACTTTGCTTCTTGCATGTGAATCTGGTTTTTTGGATAAGTACCATCAAATAATTGTCTTTTACCTTCATTGTTGTGTTTGACTTGTTTCCAATAGTAATTCACCCATTTTTTTAACAGGTCTTTCGAGAATCCTTTAAAGGTGAGCGTTTTATCTTATTTGTTCTATTTCAGAAATTTGTTTGCCCTTTTTGTGATGGGTGAAATTGTGCACACAGACTGTCTTATACATATATATATATATATATATTATAATAGAAGATGATAAGTGAGAATGAAATAACATTATTAAGTGAATTTCTAGTAAGGCAATTTGGCAGGAGAGGAAAAGGAGAGAATGGAGAATAGAGCAAGGAAAGTTTGGGGGGGTGGGTAGTGTGTTTTCCCCCGTTTGGAATGACTTTAAAGGGGAAAAATTTAAAAGGGGGAGGAGATATATCTCACCCAGGTGACATATCCTGCCCCAAATGGGAGGGATAGGGCGTGGAGAATGGGAATGGGATGGCGAATGATTTTACATATTTGTTCTTTTGGTTGTGAGGTTTGCATGAAAAGCATTATAGAGAAAGATGAGGCTTGTTTCACTTACGTAGCCTACCTACACATCTTACTATATCGATTTTGAAAAATATAACAATGACCAAAATACTCACAAACCCGAACAAACTCTTCTAACACTCCCCCTCAAGTTGGGGCATATATCATATAAACCCAACTTGAAACAAATAAACTCTAACCGGTTATGACATAAAGATTTTGTAAACATATCAGTTAATTAGTCTCCAGACTTCATGAATGGTGTAGATATATCTCCATTAAGTATTTTATCTCGGATGAAATGGCAATTAACCTCAATATGTTTGGTAATTCATGAAAAATTGGGTTATATGCAATAAAGCAGCCTGATTATCACAAAATAATGAGATATGAGTAGGAGCTTGAGTCATTACCCTGAACTCTGCTTCACACTAGATCTCACCATCACTATTTGTTTGTTACTCTTCCAAGTTACAAGATTATTGTCTAAGAATGTACAATATCCTGTAGTAGACCGTCTATCTGAAGGAGATCCTGCCAATCTGCATCAGTAAAACCTTTTACCCTGAAATGTTCATTCGGTCTATATAGTATTCCAAGACCAGGGGCTCTCTTCAAATACTGTATAATGTGAGTAACAAACTCTAAGAATTGATTAACAACACTAACCGAGTATGAAATATCTGGCCTAGTGATAGTAAGATAGTCCCACTTTCTAACTAGACGACGATACGTGCCAGGATATTCAAATAATTCTCCTTGATTCTTCAGTAATTTTTGATTTGGATCGGAACCCCAACAAGACGAGCACCCAAAAGGCCTGTCTCTTCTAACAAATCAAGTTCATACTTTCTATGAGATAAGTTGATACTTGATCGAGATGTAGCAACTTCAATACCTAAAAAATATTGAAGTTTGCCCAAATTCTTTGTATGAAACTTTTGCTGCTAAAATTGTTTCAATTGGATAATGCGTCCTGAATCATCTCTAGAATTACAATATCATTTACATATACCACAAGGAGAATATAGCCTGCACTAGCATATAAGTGAAATACTGAATGATCTATCTTTCAGTGCTGGAGACCAAACTCCAATACTGCTTCAGAGAATTTTTCAAACCATGCCCTCGGTAATTGTTTGAGACCATACAATGCCTTTTTTAACTTATAGACACGGCCCTGATACTCCAACCTGTGCAACAAACTCAAGTGGTTGCTCTATAAAAACTTCATCATGTAACTCTCCATGTAAAAATGCATTTTTGACATTCAATTCAAACAAGGGCCAATCGAGATTAGCAGCCAAAGTCTGTGTGTAACACGAACAGAAGAAATTTTGGCAATTGGAGAAAATTTTTCATCGTAATCAATAACATAAGTCTGTGTATAACCCTTAGCAACCAAAGGAGCTTTCAATCGCTCAACTGAACCATTAGGATTAAACTTAACAGTGCAAACCCATTTACAACCAACAGTTTTTTGACCGGGCAGTAACGGATCCAGCTCCCATGTCCCATTTTGATGCAAGGCCTCAATTTTCAATTCCATAGCTTGCCTCCAACTAGAGTCAGATAACACATCCTGCCCTGTCTTTGGGATAAAAACACTAGAGAGATGAGAAATAAAGCAAGAAAGTGACGGGAACAAAGAACTCGTAGATACAACTTGATGGATTGGATATTGGGTAGTACAATAAAGTTTACCTTCTACAATGCAATTGGCAAGGAGTTGGATGTAGGTGGCGACACTGGATCTGTAGACGATAAGGATGATGGTGAAAGTGCAGGAGCTCATAGTTGAGGGCGATGTGTATAGACCTGGAGAGGGGTGGGCGAGCATGGAGGCAACAAGATTGGAGAAGGAGAGATTGACTCAAATAGGGTTGGAACATGCACCGGTATGGGTGTGACATCGACGCTAGTGAAGTAGGCATAGAAGAACAAGACTATTAGCAATGATATCCATTATGGGTTGTAGAATAACCAAGAGTGACACATTTAGTAGCACGAGGGTCAAGCTTATCATATCCAGCCCCAGGACCCAAATTATGAATATTGTAAATATGCCCAAAACCTTTAATGGCAAGGTGGGGTGGGTGGGGATGAAGAAGAAAATAAGAGAGAATGAGTAGATGCACTATCTAAGACTAAGGAGGACATTCGATTAATAAGATAACAAGCATGAAAACATCACGTTAAAATTGTTTGGGGGTATGCATATGAAATAAGAGAGCACATGCAACATCCAATAATTGATGATTCTTTTGTTCAACCACACCATTTTGTTGTGGAGTATGAGCACATGAGGTTTGATGGATAATGTCTTTATCAAACAAATAAGAAGCAAAAGAATTAGATAGATATTCTTTGGCATTATCAGAATGCAAGATATGGATTTTTTGAGCAAATTGAGTCTTAATCATATTACGGAAAATTTGAAAATAGAAAATTACTCGAGAACGATTTTTCATTAAAAATAACCATGTCATTCATTCGAGAAAAATCATCCACAAAGGTCACAAAATAGTGGAATTTATTGGGCGCTATATTAATTACACCCCATACATTAGAATGAACTAACTCAAAAGGACTCAAAACTCCACGAACAACTCTTGATGAAAAAGAGACACAATGATGCTTACTAAGTTGACAAGCTTTGCCATGCACGGACAACTCATGACGAAAACTAGGGATTTGATGCTTCAACGTAGGAAGTGAGGGATGACCAAGACAACAATGTGATTGAGGAGTAGAAATTGATGTCTTCAAAGTGGGAGAGGGAGATGTGGGTGAGAGATCCGAATAATACAGTCTGCCAACTTCATGCCCCATACCAATCATCCTCCTTTTGAGATCTTGAAAAATGCACAAAAAAGAGTAAAAACTACCAGAACAGTTAAGAGCTTTGGTAATTTTACTATTGGATAACAAATTAAAAGGAAAACTAGGAACATGTAGAACAAACAACTCAATATCAGGATTCAGATGTGCATTGCTAGAGCCAGCAACTTTGGAGAGAGAACCATTAGCTTGGGTGACACTTTGAGGTGTAGCAACATCATGATAATCAGAGAGGGAAGTAGATGAACTTGTCGTATGTTCATTTGCTCTAGAATTGATAACCCACGGGTCGCTAGTTGAGGAAAAAAGACATTGAGATGCAGTACCTAAGTGAGCAATAGTAGTAGTGGAGAGGAAGATGCCTGCTTGTGGGCTAAGAATTGAACATACTCCTCTTCTGGAATGGAGATTAGATTAGAATCTAGAGTTGGGATCGAACTAGTAGGTGGTCTAGATGTGGTTAGAGAATCCTCTTGAGAAGAAACCTGATTGGAAAACCTAGATGATTTGCTGTGTAAATCCCAACAATAATCTATGGAATGATTGCTATGGCTACAATGAGTGCATTTGCGAGGCTCACGACTTCTAATCCGATCACCTCGACTGTCACGTCCCCCATGGGAACTACCAGAACCACCATAGGCAGCAATAAAAGCAACACAATCATCATTACGCTCAGCACTCAATTGAGAGTTATGCTCAGAAAGAGTAACACGTTGAATTCAAGAAAAAACCGCAGGAAGAGATGGGAGTTCTAAACCACCCAAAATTTGTGCATGAACATACTCATACTCGGGTAAGCCGAGAAGAAACCGAACTACATCCACATCTTAACGCTGCTTTTCCATAGTCTTCAAGTCAGTGGAGAGCAGCTGATACATGTTCCTCTCCTTACAGATTGCCACAATCTTATTGTAGTACTCGTCCACAGTCTTATCACCTTGCTCAAGCCCAAAATATTTTACACACCTCATAAATTCGAGTGATATTCATAGTATTAGAATACATATGTATGAGATGATATCCTTGTCGGTAGGAAGATAGATACATGAGTATTCCACATGAGGTTCAATACTGTTCAACATAAGAGATATAATTTGATTGTCTTCCTAGTCCCAAAGGCTAGCAGAGCTAGAGTCCAAAGGTTTCCCAAATTGCAAATGACGATATAAATATTTCCCTCTTAGGAATACCTCCACAGGTCGTGCCAATAGACATAGTTTTTTCCATTGAGTTTCACGAGTCATCAGAGCATTAACCACAAAAACTAGCTGGAAAACCCACTGACAGTACTGACTTATGTCAAAAATCAGAAGAAACAGCTCCCAACTGAGTCAAAACAACCAAGAAATTGCCTAAATGAACAAAAACTGGTCTGAACCGGGCGAAATAACTAGAAATCTGACCTGAACTGGCTGAAATATGCCAAAACCGAACCAAAACCGGCAGAAATACTCCTAAACCGATATGAACTGGCCGAGAAATAAACCAACCCGGTCTGAACGGGCCGAAAATCTCAAACCGGCTTGAACTGGAAGAACTGGTTAGATGGGTAGAACCAGAGTGGGTCAGGGACATCCTATCCCTGGATTATGAACAGCTTGAAATAGGTTGTGGATATCCTTATCCTGGATGAGGAGTTGTAAGCACCCACAGCCAAACAACCTTCTTCTTCTCCTGAGCTTGCCATAAATTCTTCAGTGACACTCAGACATGTTGAAAATATGCAGCTATTATGATTTGATTTCCTTTCCAAATATGTTCTCAAATATTGTAATTCCATATTAGTGTGTGTTTTTTCTCTATATAAACAACTTTAGATGTATCATTGTGTAATGAGAAATAATAAGAATTCTTCCTTCGTATCATTCATCAAGACAGTGCCGACAACCACGACAACGACAATGGAAAAGTCAAACGATGATTAAACCCACACGATATCCACTACAACTATCACTGAGACTACGACACTGCCACTACCCTCAGCTTCGGCCACCGGAGACGGCACTAACCAACACAAAGAGCAACGACCACACCAACCATCTTGCTCAAATTTTCACTGCAGGGAAACACCTAAATCACAGCAGCCGCAATTGCGGTTCTATTGGTTACATCAAACCCACCAAGCACAACGGAATTAATAGCGGCGATGACGGGGACATCAGACCACTAATGATTGTGATCTCAATGCCATCGCTCTCCTAACACTAGCACCAAGCCTGGTATCTCAGTTCTCTTCGATCAGTAGCACGTGTAGATTGAGTGAGAGAAAAGTAAGAAAAGAAAAGAAGGGAGAGAGAAGAAGCAGGGAGAAAAACCGAGGATCGTAGGAACAAGAATTAAACCCTAAGCTTTGATACCATGTTGTGAGGTTTGCATGAAAAGCATTAGAGAGAGAGGAGGC
>FXXK01002017.1:32300-61590 GCA_900184695.1 Betula pendula
TTGTTTCACTTACGTAGTGTACCTCACAAATCTTATTATATAGGTTTTGAAAAATACAACAATGACCAAAATACCCACAAACCCAAACAAACTCCTCTAACAGTCCCTAAAATAAGTAAGTCTCTTTCCTTCTGCTTTTCCATTTCTTCTACCAAATGCCTCTATGAAAAAATTCTTCCCTGCCTCCAACTTTTCTATCTTGATGTGTTTTTAGTATCCCTAAGTAATATTACAAGATGCTGACGATCTTAAATACCTTTCTAATTGTTGTAGTCCTCATTAAATGCGAGTTGCAGGCCTGGCAGACTTTGTTGATCAAAACCGCAAACTCTTTTCGAAGTTCAGTGCACTCTTTCTTAGTCTAGTAAGTGTTGTACCTTGCTTAGTTTTCTTGTTATTCTTCATTTAATTGTGCTCTCATGATTATAAATACTTTAGTTGCTGCATTCACAATAATAATTATTATGGGAATGTACTTGTTGGGTTGAGTGTGTGGGGCTTTTGTTCAGATATCCAGCCATTTAGTGCAATGCTGAGGTTTATAGGCTTTTTCCTTGGCATACATGTTATGGTCCTTATGAAATTTTGACCATATTCCCTTTCTGGTCCCACAATGATCTCTAAATGCAAAGCAAAACACCAAAGCTTGATTTAAAAATTCATTTTACTTTTTGTTTTGTCAATTAATTAATTTTTAATATTCAGTGTAGATGATGGTTCTTTTTGCTTTTCTGCTGGTTTTTCTGGTATTACTTCTGATTCAGTAGAGTTGCACTCATTTGTATTTTTCCAGTAAATTATTATGCTTTGAAAAATTGAATAATGTTGTGATGGAAGTAATGCATCTACTGGTCTTTTTGTATTCAATTTTCTAAGAAAAACACGCATATTTTCTTCACAAAATAACTCCAATATCTATTTTCAATTAACTTGGAATGTGATGTGATTTATAGTTGTTAACATTGTATTGTCTATTTCCAGCCTATTCTTGTCTTATGTTGCTCATATTATATAGAATTGTTATGATTGATAACTTACAAGCAATATCCATGTTTGTTTTCCTAATTCATAAAGTGTTCATTAATGATTTCTAATTACTTATAATTTTCATGACTTATGGAAAACTGGTAGTGTTACACTTGTTCTGAACTTTCTTGCAAATACTTAGGTGTACACAGTCCTTTGCATAACTATGTTTTCGAGATGTCTTGGGAAATTTGTCTGATTGTCAAAAATGATTCCGGTAGGGGATCTAGATTTTACTTGTTTGGCATGGGACATGCATGTGTCTTTTGTGTTTAATAGTTATTGTGGTTTGACCATTAATGGTTATTCAGGTACCATGGATACAAGTGAGTAGGTCGAGGTCACTGCTATTGATGGTCAAGCCTACGGTTTTTCTCATGGCTATTGGAATGGGGGCGTATGTTTTTCGCTCATATTTTTTCTTGTACTATTTGAGTGTCATTTATCTATTACTTTCTTTATGATATTATTTGTAAAATTCGATTTCCTACTTGCCAGCAGTTTGTAGGTTATCACTTGCCATGAAAAGTAAATAACATGTCATCCAACCGATGGCTACTGGCCTATGTAATTGACTTTTTGGATTTTGTAATTTTTAGGGCAACACATAATGCTGCTGTCATGATTGACCAGTATAGGGTGTAGGTGATATTATGCCTACCCATACTTTTCTCACTCCATGTTTTTTTTTTTTTTTTGTAATGACGGGGAACCCCCCAAGGCAAACCCTGGACCTGTGCAAGGTTTTCCCTCACACGGATCGGGTAAAACTCGGTTTTGCTGCAGGCATGGTCCTAAAGAATTGTTTATACTCAAGGGAATGCCACCAAGTCAAAGGCCTTCACCACTTGAGCCAATCCCCTGGGGTTCATTCCATGCTTGTTGGGCTAGAGTTGGCCCATATAGGCTTCAATCAAGTTCTATGTTGGTGCTATTTAGATAATGTTCAAAGCATAGGCTACTTGGAAACTTTGACATGGTGAACTTCGATTTTATTTTGATAATTTTATATTAAGCTTCCAATGCTGCTATTGGGAGTTTTTGTTGATATTAGTAGCCATCAATCAAAAGTTTCGGTTGACCGTGCTTAATTATATATGCATAAATTTGTGTATGTATCCGCCTAACTTGATATGAGTTATAAGATCTCTATGTCACAATTGGCTTCTGCCCAGAGTGAATCATAGCCAGGGCTAACATCTAGGTCAAAAGAGCAAACCAAAAAAAAGAGAGAAAGTGATGTACCTGAATCACTCACTCGAGATTTTCAGTTACTGCAAACTTTTTGGGCTTTAATGTAGTAGCATGAACTAACAAGTGGAATTTGTTTCTTTTACTGCAGACTTCTGCATGTCATCTTGTTGGCATTTAATGTTCTTGCTATATGGAGCCTCTCAGCTGTCACTGCTGGTAGCAAATCAAGTTTTTCCAAGAAAGAAAATGCCAGCGCTCTTGTACTTGTTGCCAGCCAGGTGATTATTGATTTGAGGAAATAATTCTTTCTTTTAACAAACAAACAAACATGTATCAAACAAGTACCTAGGTTTCCTCCTTTAAGAAACATTAATAATAATAATAATAATAATAATTGTTGAGGCTTGATGTGTTACCATGGTGTTGTAGAAAACTCTTCCTGTGATGGTGGCTGTTGTGGAGCAGCTTGGTGGTGCATTTGGTGAATCTGGTTTGCTGGTTCTTCCTTGTGTTGCGGCACATTTAAACCAGGTTATTCATCCTTTTGTTCATCTATGTTTTTGTATTTATCTTTGTTTTGTTTTAATCTTTGTTATTACTGACATAATAAATATCTACTGTAGATTATTATCGATTCTCTTCTCGTTAACTTCTGGCTTCAGAAAGATCAAGTATCCTACAATGCCAAGCTCAACTAAGTGATGGAATAGGGTGTTTTATGCTGTGTTACTCTTAGCTTATCACAATATGCTTATATTGTGGTATGGTGCAAGTACATTGCAATCAGTTGGTTGATTCTTCAATAGGGATTGAAATGAGCAGGTTAATGGGAGTTTTACCTTTCTATTTTTATTTACATGATATTGTTCATCTGCATTATCAAATGTATGATTTGTATTAAAAAAATAATGCACATCCATCTCCTACTTATCTTTCATCAAACTCCGTACATTTGAGTTTTTAAATCCACCATTGGATTCCCACTAATCCAATGGTAGATTTGAAAATTGGATGGGTGGAAGATGAGTAGGGGATGGACGTATATCATTACTCTTTGTATTATTAGTTCAAATAACTGAAATGAATGCAATTTATTGGAAAATTCAACGCTACATTACTGCAAATCCTAATAGTTCCATAATGACTATTCTTTTCTTATTAAGAAAAAAATATTATAGAGGTACTTGTGGCTTGACCTTTTCTCAAATCACTCCTTATGGTTTAAATGGATTTGGATTACATGCTGTAGAATTTTCTACAGCATGTATGCTGTAATAAACCAAAAATCCAGATTTTTTGTAAAAAATTTAAAGTGAATCTGGACCCTTGATTTTATTACAGCATACATGCTGTAGATCTACAGCATGTAAGCTTAATCGGTTTAAATGTATTAAATCATTTTTTGAGGTACACACTGTTATTAAATCACTCTCCATTAGAATTTTTAAGGGTGAGCAATGACATATAGGCTGATAATTTTTTTTTTGATAAATAAGAAAGATTATCAGCCTACATGACATGTTGTTTGATAATTAATGTCATATATAATCAAATTTTGATGTCTATATTTAAGTCAGCACCACCTAATCATTTAAAACATGCCACAAAGTTTTATTTTTTTTTTTTTATTTTTTTTTTTTATAAAAGAGCAATAAACAAAAAAAAAATAAAAAGAGAGAGAGAGAGAGAGAGAGAGAGAGAGAGAGAGGGTACTGGAGCTAACTCCAAAGGATATTGCGGGGTGCTCAAGCCATATCTTTTAGAGATTAGGGTTTGGACACCTTCATTTGGGCATTTAGGGATGGTTGATCACCTCCAATGGCCTTTTTGGGTGATTTGGCCATAACCTTAGGCCCTTTTTATTATATATATATGTGGGGGGGGTTCAAATGTAGTATTTGAGTGGGTTAGACCACCCATTGTGGCCTTTTGGGTTTGTTAGGTCACCCCAAAAGGCTTGGTAGGGCATGATTGAACCACATGAGACTTCAAAGGCTAAAGGCCACTGGGGTTGGCTAAACATCCATCACTTTTCAAAACTAGTATTTGGAGAGTTGTTTGGCCATTTCCCTTCGAGAATGAGGGTGGTTTGACTATCTTCAACCAAGCCTTAAGAGGTGGGCGAACCACCATTTCATTTTGGGGGTGGTTGAGTTACCCCAAAAGCTACCAATGGCGGTCTAACGGCCCTCCACCCCTCAAAAAAAAAAAATGGCCAAATTAGAGGGTAGTTGAACCACCCTAGGGGTCAAAGTGGGTGGTTTAGTCACCCCCAACCATGTTAACCCTATGTAAGTAGTTTTGGACCGAAATCGTGAAGTGAAAAATGCGAAAAAAAAAGAAGTTGGAAATTAGATTTAAAAACTTGAAATACTGGGATTACTGAAGATGTTATTTCATATACATATATATACTGAAGATGTTATTTCATATATATATATATATTCAAAATTTGATTGAATAGAATGTGGCGATGAGCCTGTGTTGTTGCTTACAGTTAACTAAATATAATGGAGAGACTGATTTGATAACTATGCATACGTTAAGAAGTGATTTGATGTGTTTCAAACCCTAAAGAGTGATTTGATAAAAGGTCAAACCACAAAAACCTTTATAGTATTCAAAATTTGATTGAATAAAATGTGGCGATGAGCCTGTATTGTTGCTTACAGTTAAATAAATATAATGGAGAGACTGATTTGATAACTATGCATACGTTAAGAAGTGATTTGATGTGTTTGAAACCCTAAAGAGTGATTTGATAAAAGGTCAAACCACAAAAACCTTTATAGTATTTTCTATCTTTTTGTTAAGTTTGTAGGGGTTGGGAAGATGTTTTCAAACTATATGCTGGTGTTAAATGAGACATTAAGGATATCTGGTTACATGAAAATGGATTAATTTGGCATTCATTTTACTGCAGAACCCTTTGCTAAAAGATAGGCTTGATGACCATTCGACTGTTTCCTGGAGAAAGAGTGCACGAAAGCCAGTAGACAATATGAAGTTGAATTTGGGTGGAAGATAGAGAGGTAGGGTGGGGTAGTTTAGGAAAGAAAACAAAACTTGAGCTAGAAATGAAACCAAAATCGCACAAAACAAGTAGATCTAAAAGAACTCATCACATACGCAACAAAATGTATTAGATTTCATGGATTTATATTAGTATGAGTGTTAGAACTAGAATTCAAGGGAGACAAATAAAATCTTTGCTACCTTTGGGAGAGTCTCTTCTTGTTGGGACAGTTTCCAGTAGGTAATGTGTTGAGACTAGCAAAGTAGCCAATGTTGAGATGATGAAACCTGCGAGATAATCAATGAGATAAAAGAGCTTGCTAGAGTAGGCTGGTGGGAGATAGCTCTGATGCTTAAGTGAGTGATGTCTCTTAAGAACGAAGGTCATAATGAAGTTGATCCTCCTTGCTCGTAGATCCCTGAGTTGGGGGAGTCATGTGACTTAAGAAGAGACTTCATGCTATGCGTAAGTTTGAGATGACCTCATCCACCTCATCTGCCCATGCTTGATGTCGTAAGTGGAGTCAAGAAATGGTCAGCACTTGACATGCTGAATACTTTTCTCTGACATTTGGTGGCTTAAGGAATGGCGAGAGGGTCGATGTGGCCCACCTACTAGTAGCTGACTAAGGTTGTTGCTTTGCACGTTTGATTTGAGGAGATGGGCTAATACGTCGCCTAATCATGCATGTTAGTCTCTTTTGTTGAGAGAGGACAACTCTTGGGTGCTCACTACGTTCGGTATCGACACTAATCCCGACCATAATTGGGCCCTCGTGAAATGGATCTTCACAATTGGGCCTCCCAACACTTTCTTTTGTTGTGCATTGAACGAGAGGCGTTTGGTAGCGAAAGCCACCATTCAAAGGTGAAGGCTTTCGTGCGTGATGACCACCTTCTTCAGACCCCACGAAAACCACTGTCGATCATGGGTGAGGCCTTTGGTGAAGATGGCTTCTGTGGTTAAAGCACCATCAATCACGAGTTGAAATGAATATAAAAATACCTGAAGATGAGGACATTGTTTCACCATTTTAATGGGATATTCTACTGTTTAGGTACTAAACATCCACGTCATTATACAACAAATCAAATCTAAATTATGATGTCACTAAAATTATATAGTGAAGTTTTCTTCTAGATGATGTTTATTTTATTTTTACTTTTTTGTTTGCTGGGTCAGGTGTTTGGCCAAGCAAACGAGAGAAGTGTAAGTTTAATTTCAGAAATTCTGTTGATTTTCCATGGATTGCTCGTCTAATTTGTTTGGGGCCAATGCCAACATTTTATTAAAAAAAAAAAAGAAAGAAAAATGCCAACATTTTAAAGGGAAGTCTAAGAGGATCCCAACGACTACGCCGGCCGCCACCTAACTCTATTTTATTGACAAAGAGCATAGGGTAGTCCAACGGTATGGGTCAATGGCTTGAAGTATTGTGATCGTTTTATATGTTCAAACTTAAAACGACGACACTTTAATGAACCCACGACCTACAAAATTATCAACAAATGGATGGTGCTTAGTAAATATAATTGGAAAATGTATAGGAGTCTAGGACTCATCATTCAAGTACTCCAGATTCCAGGCTACAACGAGTGTATCTTGTATAATAATACCTGAAATGATATATTTTATTTTGGAATAATTCACTTGAATTGTCACTTGTTTTGCAATGACTTTTCAAAATTTATTATCTCTTAATTTAGTGTATTGAATTTCTAAATTTAAAGTTAAATCAGACGGTAGACGGGAATAAAATGACCTTAAACCCTTAAAATTTTTACAAAATTTTGAATTTATCCATAATTACAAATAAAAAATTATAAAAAAAAAATGAAAAAAAAGTACCCAATACCCACGTTGACCCAATATGGGTCATGCCATGGGTCAGAAATTAACCCAGCTATGGGTCACAGCTAGACCCGTGACGGGGTCTGGTGGTGATCCCGTCTTGGATGTGCTGGCCTACTAGTTTTGTTATTTTTTTTTTTAATTAAACATTGAAAAATAAAAAAAATTGAGAATATTTTGATAGTTTCACACCCCTTTGTTAAATCCTAGCAGAAGAAAAATATTGTAAACAATTGAAAATTCGATACATTAAATTGAGAGAGTTTAAACTTTAGAGAGGGGTATTACAAAATACGTGACAATTTAGAAGGTACATTGACTTATCCCTTTAAGTTTTCTCTATAAAAAGTAGAGTAATATTATTGTTTACACTCATTTAATATACTTATTTTAAATTGGTGGCATGACCTATTTTAAGTGGCATTCTTTTTATTCTTTTTAAGTGACTTATATGAGAAGCCACATAAAACACATCATTTCAACCAGTGTGACATGGATAAAATAAATGAATACGAAGAGTGACATTTTATAGCTAAAAAGTAAGGTGAAATTTGAGATTTTAAGTTTAAGAGCAACTAGATAAGTTATGGAGATGTGTTTTGTGTCATTTCCTACACATTTTATGTCAATTTCCTTTTAAAATCAATCACTCAATTTGTAAAAGATAGAGTCCTACAAATTCAATAATAAATTTGGATATATATCTTCTACCGAGATAAACAAAAAAGAAAAAAAAAAGTACAAAAAATGAAAACAATCATTTTCCCGACGGTAACAACAGCAATCCAATTCAACTTCATTCAGTTTTTTAAAGAGGGTGTTTATTCTGCGGGGTGGTTGGATTGAGTGGCCTATAAGCCTATTATAAAACTTCTCGGATGGGTGCTCTGTTTTTCTCATTATTTATGTAGAAAAGCTGTGGGAGTCAACGGAAAGATAAGCTACTTTAGCCTTTAGGTCAACGGCTCATCCAATTTCCTACAGGTGAAACACAANTATAAGGTCTTAGCTCATTATTGACCAACCAAGAAATCACTTCATTTCCTTTTTTTTCTTTCTCAAATTTTCCTTTCCTTTCTCTGTCTTGTGTTTCTAATTCTGAGGCTGGTTGATATGTATGCCTGCTAACATCTTCACGGTCACCACTCTCTACTCTATGTTGCTCTTAGCAAAACACTGTTTCTGTATATATAATTTGTAATCTGTAAATATAATTTTCAAGAAATTTAGAGCATATAGCTTCCAATTATTGGTATTTGTGATTATTCTTTTCCCTCTTTTTGGTGCTCACTTGTATAAGAGAGAAAGAGAGAGCAGCTAAATGGATCTTGATTCAAAATTCCCATGTACACATACAAAGAAATCACGGTTTCTATTCCTTTTCTGAGCCATTTTTGTTGTAATTGTTTCTCTCATAAACTACTACTTAACTACCCTTGCTTATCTGTCAGTCTCCCTTGATAATACCCAATTCTATTATGTTAGTTATTTACTATTTTCTTTTTCATTTATCCCAAATGAACATGAAAGCAAAGGCCTAATATTTTATTTTTTATTTTTTAATTTTTTCAGTTGAGAAATGTTGAAAAGAATTACGGGGATTCTGTTAATTGGGCTTTTGGCATGGGCATATCAAGGCAGCCGGCGTCCACCTCCCAAGATTTGTGGCTCCCCTGGTGGTCCGCCTGTGACAGCACCTAGAATAAAGCTGAGGGATGGAAGGCATCTGGCCTATAAGGGCCATGGAGTGTCTAAAGAAGCTGCTAACTATAACATTATCTTTATTCACGGCTTCGGCTCTTGTAGACATGATACAGTGATTACAGCAAACCTCCCTCAAGTACTGAATTCTCTCTATGATTAAACTTCTTAATTCATCATTGGGTTGGTAATTAAGCTTTGTTTGTGTTTGAATATGTGAAAAATATAATTTATAATATATTTTCTATATATTTCATATTAGGTCAGTATCGATATATTCTAGATTGTAATCAAACATTTTTGGGATTTGATTATCATACTTGTACTCACTTACTACCCTATAAATAGGGACATTTGTATTGTAGACAATTAAATTAATAAGAGCACAATGTAGCTTTTAGGACTATTCAGAGTGATAGATGTAGGTGTTTAATACCGATCTACTTGTAATTCTTAATGTTCCTTTCTCTTTCTTGCTTCTGCTATTATTTCAGTATTTTAGTTTTCCTCTCAAACTTCAACATGGTATCAAATCCCGTAAACTTATATATTCTAACAGTTTGACTTCATGGTGGGAATAATTTTCAGGAACTTGTTGAACAACTTGGACTCTACATTGTATCGTTTGACAGGCCGGGTTATGGAGAAAGTGATCCGGATCCAAAACGATCGGCAAAAAGTTTGGCTTTGGATATAGAAGAGCTAGCTGATCAGTTGGGACTTGGATCCAAATTTTATGTAATTGGGTTTTCTATGGGCGGTCAGGCGGTTTGGGGCTGCCTCAAGTATATTCCTCATAGGTAACTAGACAAACATACATTGAACTTGTTCATCTAATATCATTGATAATAAATATGGGATTTTTAGTATGAGGAGCTCATTATGTTGTTTGAAAAATTTAAGAAACATTGTTTTTCTGATATTTCTTTAGAGAATGAGGAGCTCTTTATCTTGGCTAAGTTGGTCTTCTCTGTCTCTTAATGGTGATAGGCTAGCAGGAGCAACATTAATAGCTCCGGTTGTGAACTACTGGTGGCAAGGATTTCCGGCCAACTTTTCTTCAGACGCCTACTACGAACAACCACCTCAGGACCAGTGGAGCCTACGTGTTGCTCACCATCTACCATGGCTAACCTACTGGTGGAACACTCAGAAGTGGTTTCCTGTAGCCAGTGTTATAGCCAATATGCCCCATATCTTCTCTCCCCAAGATCTACAAATTATTTCCAAGTTTGCTGGGATAGAGATGCCCCACCAGGTACTTCAATTTCTTTTCTTCTATTGGTAAAGGGTAAAGAATTTGTTTTGGCTCTCTATCAGATCAACATAAAACCAGAACTTTTTTTTTTTCTTTTTTTGTGGGATTAAGTCATTGTCCTCAACAAATTCATGTGGATAAGCAACAATTCACTGCCTATGAGCAGTATAATGAAAACCAATATTGTCAGCTACTGCATTTGGCTCTACATACATTCCTTGAACATAATAGTTCTAGGCATATTATGCTTGTTTGCTAGATATGGATGCTTCTTTGACGAGTTTGTTAAAATATTGATTAAATAATTAAATTTATCTCTTCTTATCGGCTTAAGTTTTTGAGATTAGTGGTGATTTATCAGAGTTTACATCTTCATTCATAGAAAAATACGGACATGGGATCACCCTAACATACTTCCCAACAAAACCTTCTAAAACTTCATTCTTCAACAGAGCAGGGCACCACCACCGTTGAGCAAGAATTAATCTGTCTTTTGTGCTTGTACTGCACATTCATTTTTCATACTCATCAACATCATTATCATAAAGCATGGTTGACTACATACTGAATTTTAATACGGTGCTTTTAGTTGAGTTTTTCTATTGGCTGGTTCTTTAACTGCAACAACCCTCCTTTCAATGGGGTCTGGACCAGGTAAGTGAGAAATAAGACATGGCATGAATTTCATATATGCTATTGGATGAACAAGTGTGTTCTTCCCTCAATATTTTACTTTTTCGTACAAGCTTGCCAGATTGGAAATACCATACCTTTCTGTAAGTATGATGTTGTGATGAATGATATAGTGTCTATCATTTGGAGCTGGTCTGGAAATATCATTATCATTCTTAAGAAAATGTCATGTTAAGAAGATTGACACCTCATGGAGTCTTTTAGTGAGATCATAATATATCATGTTCGGACATCTTTTTAATGTGGGACTCAATCGGTTTACACTCACATGTATACTCAATACTCTCCTTCTCACGTGCGAGTCCATTATCACATTGCTACACTCCCCTTCAAATGAAAGCTTTTTTATTAGTCTTATGGGCCATCTTTAGGATCATTTGTGTGCTATGTGAGTTTGCCTGAGCAATGCACCTTTGCCCTTACTCCAGTCCACCATACCGCACACCACGATTGCCTTTGATACTACTTATTAGAGAGATTGACATCTTGAGGAGTCTTTCAATGGGACTATAATATAGCATGTTGGAATACAACTTAACCCAAAAGTTACACGGGTGACATCTTTCCCATGTTGGACTCAATTTTTTTATACTCACACGTCTGTACTCAACATGTTGTTATCAAGATATGATCACATTCTTCATTTGCTCTTACTATAAGTGCGATTCCTTTTCTCTTTCCTTTCCCCCCTGCAGGCACAGGTCAAGCAGCAAGGAGATTTTGAGTCCATCCATCGTGACTTAATGGTTGGATTTGGGAGTTGGAAATTCAGTCCGCTGGATCTTGAGAACCCTTTTCCAAATAATGAAGGCTCAGTTCATCTTTGGCAAGGTGATGAAGATAGGCTTGTGCCAGTTATGCTGCAACGCTATATTGCCAATAAACTTTCGTGGATTCAATACCACGAGTTACCAGGTGCTGGACACTTATTTCCACTCGCTGTTGGGATGAACGAAGCTATTACAAAGGCACTTTTACTTGGGCAGAAGTAGCCAATTCTTTATGCCAGTTTTAGCTGTTTTTTTCCCCCTTTTCTGTCTTTTTGTTTCCCTTATTTTATTTTTTCACCCTGTATGTCCTTTAATTTTTCCTTTTTGGTGATTGTATGTCACTCTTATATCAATTTTCTCTAATATATATGTATATGTCCACATATTCAATGAAAACTCTTTACTTAGTACAGTTTGTGGCAGGAAAGGAAATCAGTGGTATTGCTGAGAAAAGGGAACCAATTACATCAATATTAGTCAAACTTGTCATCCGACTATTTAATTGAGGGAAGGAACATTCTGTTTTTATGCAAATTCCATAGTTCATTTCTGGTATTCTTCTGGATTCAGGTGACGGAATGAGGTCGCCAGAGGCAGCGTCAGAGCTTCCCCTTGTCGCTGGCAGATCCTCTGCCAACAAGGAGCTCTTGGACCCGGATTGTGTAGAATCTACTAGCTTAGATTCTAAGGTTGGTCTGCCTACCTGGTAAAAAGAACGAGGAAAGTTGAAAGAATAAATGTGAATTTTTGATGCATGAAAGATGAAAATAAATTAGATTAGAGTAATGCCCTTGGTAGACAAAATCCATTTGCATAGTCTTAACTTCTATTTTTGAGAGATGCATGAGTTGGTTGTTTAGCAGTTGTGGTGTTGTAAGTCAGCCTTGGATAACTGAACTCAACTAAACTTCAGTATTGGGATTTTTATTTATCTGGTTTTATTTGCATATTTTCCCCCATCTATCATCAAATGAACCCTTGTATGATGCATTCTTTATAGGCCTAAAATAACTCTGTGAATTTAAATGAAAATTAAACGTACATTTAACTCCAGATCTTTATTGATCCAGATGG
The DNA here is from genome assembly GCA_900184695.1 of Betula pendula. NCBI lineage: Eukaryota > Viridiplantae > Streptophyta > Magnoliopsida > Fagales > Betulaceae > Betula > Betula pendula. Next base: position 44,884 of record FXXK01002017.1, read on the forward strand.
ATTATTCTTTTCTTCTTCTGTTAATTTTTTATTAGGTGGAAAGGTGTTGAAAACAATTGTGCAACTACAAATTCATTTTAAATAAGAAGGGGAAAATACATGTTAGCTACTTGGAGTATCACCACATTTGCACTTATGCCTCCAAACTTTAGAAAGTGACATTGGCCCCCTTATACTACTACCGTGTGTCAAATTAGATATTCCATTAGTATTTATGGTCAAAATAGACGGAAAAGACCTTATTTGCGTTTTTCTCTCCAAAATGCCCTTAAAGTTATTATAAATAAACATTTGAAATTTTCTTTTTAATAAAAAATTAAAAATTGAAAAACCATTGAGTGGCCGAACCACTCCTAAGAACTTTTTGTCANAACAAGGAGTGCTTAGACCCGAATTGTGTTGGTCTGCCTACCTGGTAAAAAGAACGAGGAAAGTTGAAAGAATAAATGTGAATTTTTTGATGCATGAAGGATGAAAATAAATTAGATTAGAGTAATGCCCTTGGTAGACAAAATCCATTTGCATAGTCTTAACTTCTAATTTTGAGAGATGCATGAGTTGGTGGTTTAGCAGTTGTGGTGTTGTAAGTCCATGGGTTATTCAGCCTTGGATAACTGAACTCAACTAAACTTCAGTATTGGGATTTTTGTTTATCTGGTTTTATTTGCATATTTTTCCCCATCTATCATCAAATGAACCCTTGTATGATGCATTCTTTATAGGCCTAAAATAACTCTGAATTTAAATGAAAATTAAACCTACATATAACTCCAGATCTTTATTGATCCAGATGGATTATTCTTTTCTTCTTCTGTTAATCTTTTATTAGGTGGGAAGGTGTTGAAAACAATTGTGCAACTACAAATTCATTTTAAATAAAAAGGGGAAAATACACGTTAATTTCTTGAACTATCACAATATTTACACTTACGCCTCCAAACTTTAAAAAGTGATATCGGAGCCTCCTATAATACCGCCGTGTGTCAAATTAGACATTTTGTTAGTATTTAACGTCAAAATAGAAGAAAAATACCTTATTTACGTTTTTCTCTCCAAAATGCCCTTAAAGTTATTATAAATAAACGTTTGAAATTTTCTTTTCAATAAAAAATAAAAAAATTGAAAAACCATCGAGTGGCCGAACCACCTAAAAACTTTTTGTCGNTCGCTAAAGACACTAATGAGCCGACCTAAAGAGCTTTAGTGATGAATTTTTGTCGTAGCTACCTTTTTTATTATTTATTTTGTAGTGGGTAGGGTACACACAGTACTTAATGTCTGAATAAATAAATCTGGCAACTGCTAAATACTGGAACTGCTAAATACTGGAACTAATATATATATATTTTGAAACAATACCGGAACTAATAAAGTTCAGTAAATCAACCTCGTACTTAACTAGAAAGTACCCTAGTTAGGAGTCAGTGCTAAATTAAGTTGACCTTTCTTTACCTTTCCCCCTCTTTTGAGCCTTTGATTTTTTCTTAGTTAAGCCTAGGGTTTAACTCTACGGTTCTTTAGCTATTCTTATATATTTATTTCTTTATGTCTTTATTTTTTTCTCCTTTCTTTTCGAAAGGGCTGATTGGGGCCCCTTCCATGGGCCTAGTCCATCCTCTTTTGGGCTACCTGACTTTTGGGCCTCACACTAAAACCCCAATGATTATTGGTCCAATTAAATTGGGCCCCTCTCTATAATTTCTTAATGGGATTCCCGGTCAAGATTAGGACTTATCTATAGGATTTGGATGGTTCCAAACATAAAGCTCTACTATAAGCAGTGTAAAAATAAGTAGAAACGAAGCAAGAAAACTTGTTTTGAGAACCACACAAGCAATATCGCATGGCATTATCTATTTCTTCTACTGCCACAATGATATTTTCCAAATCCCACAGCAGTTCAACCTCTCAATTCAATCGCCTAAGAGTAGTTCCGATAAAGTGTGAATCAAAAGAGCCGCCACCACTGGAGACTGAGACGGGCCGGCTGCCGGCAAAAAGTTCAAAACTTGAGATAGGGTCCCCAGTTATTGTTATTGAGGCTCCCAAAATGATAAAGACGGCTGCATCAGTCCCATGCCTTCGGGTGAATTCAGGCTTTGTGAAGCCTGGTGATGTGGGAAGGTACTACTCTTATTAATTATCTCTCCATATATATCTCCCTTGCATGCATCAGTGTGGATATATCATATTATATTATGTACTTATTGATGTAAAAATTGGTGCAGAATTGTGTCAAGAAAGCCCAAGGATGTATGGGCAGTTCGTCTTACCATTGGCACTTATCTGATAGATGGGAAATATTTCAAGCCCTTGCAGCTTGATGAATGATTCAGTAGGCTATTATCAGCTGTGAGAATACATGAAAGTAGCCATTAGGAGGAGACCTTGTGTATAATTTAGTGTTTCTTTTCTTGTCAAATTTGAGCCCTTTGTTTGCAACAGAGCATCCAATAGGTTTTGTAACTCCTTGGATACAATGCTACAGTAACAGAGCAGATCTTAATGCATGTATTACATATCTACATCTCTTAAATTGTGAGAACAAAAAAGAAAAAGAGAAAAAAAAACAAAAAGATATCTCCTAAATTGGTGTGGTGGGTGATGGAACCCCACAACTAAGAACATAGAGCAGTGATATACATCAGCCTGGGCTGAGTGAACAGTAATTCAGTCCAGGCTGTATGGGATTAAAAAAAAAAAAAGAAATTTTTTTGAATAATGGGGTCCATAAAAACACAAAAAAAAGGTCTGGGCTGAATGACTGTTCATTCAGCCCAGGCTGATGTCTATAATTACTCAAGAACATAATATTGAACTCCTTTTGGGTACGTAGGAGAGACTACAAGTATATCCAATTAGGGGCTTGAAACAAACCACAAAATAAGCTTTTACTTAATAATTATTTATTTTTCGTTACATTGACCCCATATTTATACTAATTGTTCTACAAATACAAGACATAAAGATATAAAGAAGAGTAATGATACATGTCAACTCCTATGTCTATCGAAAATGATTTGACTTTTAAAATTATTATGGAATCAAAAGTCAATAATTATTCATCATAATCCAATGGTGATTTTAAAAGCCACATTACTTTTTATGGACACAAGGTAGATATGAGGATTGACATATTTAATTACTCCATAAAGAAAGACTTGGTTCCTGTTTAGTTTGCGGAATAAGTCCCGGAATGAAATATCATTTCTTTATTTGGTAAGAGCCTATTCATAGGAATAGTTATTCCTATAGGAATACTTATTCCCTTACGAAGAGGAATAGAATTATTGCAGTCTCTTCTCCTAAAAGCCCCTCACACTCCAACATCAATTTTTTTTTTTTTTTTTTAAATAAAAAATAAAATTGATGCGTGAATATGATGATTTTGTTGATGTGCTTTTTTTGTTTTTTGTTTTTTTGTTTTGTTTTGTTTTTTTCTTTTCATTTTTTCACATCATTTTGTAGTGTTACGGTCAAGGCAAAATGATGTGCCAAAAAAAAAAAACAAACTACGAACTTTTTATAAAAACATTTGGCAATTTTTTTTTTTTTAAAAAAAAGTTATAGTATAATGATTTTTGTTTAAAAAATAAAGAAGAAAACGTCCTCAAATTATATTTGTATTATAAGGGTGTTTTAGAAAATTTGATTACAATATGATTCCATTCACCAGCGTATTTCACTATACTAAACAAAAGCATATCTACTTAATGTTTTATTCCATCGTTACAACCAAACTAAAAAAATAGGAATAACTATTTCATTCCACCTTCTTCTATTTCAAGAAATAGCTATTCTTTTCCCTAATGGAATAGTCATTCCGTAAACCAAATGAGGCCTTAGACTTAAATTATGGACGCAACACTAAATAGACAACTGCAGATAAATACAATAATACTTCAACTATTGCTAAGAAGATGAATAAAAAGACAAACAGAACTAGAACTCTAATGCCTTGCACGTCTTTGGATTTGTTGAAAACTTGTACATGTTATACATGACTGAAAATCTATCGGTAGGCATGGTGTCACTACAAAAAACACGCCAATAAGTGTCGTTTAGATAACGATGCTTATATCCCCAAAAACGACATCACTTTTTGATGTCGTTTGAAAATAAATGATATTATGATTCAAAATTTTATGTTGTTTATTAAGAAACAACATAAATTTTACATCGTTTTATGATTAAACAACATAAACGAAAATTAATTGCGTTGTTTAATGTAAATGACGTAAAAACAAACGACCCTAACAACCGTGTTTTTTGTAGTGTGTAAAAAGGGTAAAGCCATATGTATGTAGTCTTTACTATCAATATATAGATCAGAGAAGTACTCCCAAGAATACTGTCATTTACATACAGGTAAACTCCCCCTAGCTCCCTACCTAGCAAAGAAATAACAAAAATTAATTTTTTTTTTTTTACAAAAAAACAGTAATATATATATATATATATATATTCATCAACTAATCATAAAGCTGGTCATCCCCATCATTAACACCACCCGCCGAAGTTGCAAACGGGTTCAGAACATGGCCGGGTGCTTCACCCTCAGAAAATTTGAAGTCAGACCCAAACCCCCTCGATTGCTGTAAAGTTTCAGCGAATAACTGGTACTTGAACACGTCAGCATCACTCACACTCCTCCTCGCAAACTTCATCGACTCCTCAAAATGAGCCACCTTGATTTCTTCCACGTCATCATCATCATCATCATCCATATTATCTTCAGAAGCCTTTCGTTTTCTACTCTCCCTCTCAATGTCCTCTCTGATTGCGTACTTGCAAGCCCGCTGGCATATTTCTGTGATGTCAGCGCCGCTAAAGCCTTGCGTCAGCTTGGCGAGAGTTGCGAGGTGAACATCCTTTGAGACAGGGGATTTCCTCAGACAGGCTTTGAAGATCTGTAATCGTGACCGCTCATCCGGCAGAGGAATATATATAAGCTGATCAAGGCGTCCTGGCCGTAGAAGTGCAGGATCAATTATATCAGGCCTATTGGTGGCTCCAATTATGAATACTGTTTTCTTGGCCGACAAGCCATCCATTTCTGTTAATAGTTGGTTTAAAACTCTGTCGGCGGCACCGCCGGCGTCTCCAATACTGTTTCCCCTCTGCAACAATTTTGACAATGTTAGAATATTTTATATTCTAATATTATTATGTTTTCTTACTGAGTTTATTTTTGTATCTTAATTAGTTTAGGGTTTATTATGCACTACTTTCTCTATTTATTGGGACTATTGTAACACATTATAATATATATACTTAATAGATAAGATGTAGCTCATACATTTTTCTCCGTCTGCTCTTTTTTTTCCTTATTTTTTTTCCTTTATTATTTTTCAATATATTTAAGAGACTAGATACGAGACATGTAAGCTAAACCAAACTAAAGTCAGGGTCTCTTTGGATTTGGAATTTCAAAAAATGCGATTTGAAAACGTGATTTTTAAAAACGCAGTTAAATGTTTGGCAAAATTATAATTTAGCCTTTAAAATTATGCGTTTTCAAAAAAACACCTCATAACCTGCGATTTGAAAAATGCATATTTTTTATGTTTTCAAATTACAATTTTTTAAAAACGCAATCCCAAACGATTTGTTTTATAAGATTTGGTTTAAAATCACACTTTTTATCTACGAAATCGCAATATTAAACGCAATGACCGTTTAAATTTGCGATTTCAAAAAGTGCGATTTTAAAAATAGCAATTTAAAATGTGTGATTTAAATAAGTGATTTTTAAAAATGTAGTTAAGCATTTGGAAAAATCACAGTTTGACATTTAAAATTACAATTTAGCTTTTAAAATTGTGTATTTTAAAAAAAAAACTCCCTTACCAGTGATTTGAAAATGCAAAAAAATTTACATTTTTAAATCGCAATTTTTTAAAAACGCAATTCCAAACGCACCCTAATTAAAGTCTTGAACTCAAAATGAGTATTACATACCTGAATAGCAATGGAGTCAAGTTCATCAAAGAATAGGACACAAGGTGCAGATTGGCGGGCCTTGTCGAAAACGTCTCGAACATTGGCTTCACTCTCACCGAACCACATGGTTAGTAGCTCAGGTCCCTTGATGCTAATGAAGTTTGCTTGACATTCACTGGCAATAGCCTTAGCCAGCAATGTTTTACCACAACCAGGAGGACCATAGAAGAGCACTCCTTTTGAAGGTGACATGCCATACTTCTCAAATTTCTCCGGATGCTCCACTGGATATTGAACCGTCTGCAACACAAACACACTTGTTAGCCTAAAATTTCCAATCCTCAAACAGTACTTGACATTATATATATATATATAATTCCAGCTTGGTATATATATATGGAGAAACTTTAGAAAACTCTCTTCAACTTCTACGCGTTTTGAAACAATTCTCTCAAAGTTTAAAAATTCTAAAAAATTTAGGCTATTGAACTTCTAATTTATTTCAATTTCTCATCTGTTAGGATTTTTCGTTAAATCCTAACAGAATTGTGGCAAAATTTCCAAATTCCCCTCATTTTTTTAGGAAAAAAAAATTTGTAAGGATTAAGGCATTGGTTAGGATTTAACGGAATTTGTAAAAATACTCATACTTGATTGTTTGAAATTTTTTTTATAATTAAAAAAAATGTATTTTGAAAAATTTTGACAGGATTTAACAAAAAATCTTAACGGAGAATGAAAATTAAAAAAAATTAGAAGTTCAATAACCTAAATCGATAGTTTTTAAACTTTGAAGGAATTGTTTCAAAACATGAGGAAGTTTTCTTGAGTATATATATATATATATAGTTAATTACCTCTTGAAGCTCTCTCTTAACAGTGTCAAGACCTCCAATATCTTCCCAGTTGACATTAGGCACCTCAACAACCTGAACATGAAAGAAGGGCCGTTAGAAAATACAAACAGCTATATTAGAATATAAGGAAAATATAATATATTTTTCGTATATTCCATATTTGAGTAATATTGTAATATTCTCTATTTAGGGTTGATTGTAATCAAATCTGAGACATTTGATTACCAAACTTATATTCATCCTATACCCTATAAATAGGGACCTTTGTATTGTAACAAGATCAAGTTAATAAGCACAATGTAGTCTTAAAGGCCTTTCAGAGTGGTAGACGTAAGTGTCTAACACCGAACCACTCGTAATTTTCTATGTCTCATTCTCTCTCTCACTTCCGCTCTAACAAGCAAGAATATGTTTATTGAATATGATCAAGATGAAAAGAGAAGTCTAGCTACTTACTGTTTCTCGGAGAGCTGAAGGATTGCTGATTCCAAGAGCAGTCTGAAAATGCTCATTTGTGACAGCCATGGAGTTGAGAATCTCGGCATCAATGGTATCATCTTCCAAATCAATCACATCCATTTTTTCTCTGATGCATTGTAGTGCTGCTTCAGTGGACAGAGATGCAAGATCTGCTCCTACGTACCCATGGGTGTCCTTGGCTACTTTTTCTAAATCCACCTGTACGTGCACATAGAGAGAGAGAACCATATTATATAACAAGTTAAAAAAAAGTTTATATAAAAGATAGACATGGGAGGGAAATTATAATATTGGAGAAACTTTGCTTATAATCTTTTATCATTTTTGTAATTATAATATTAAATTTTTAAAAGTGTCAATTTAAGGTTAATTATCATATTTCAAAAATTTACAATGTTAACCCTCCTATTCAAATTCAGAATTAAATTTCCTAAATACCCTATCTTTTTTGTTTATGTTTTTAATTATTAGGAAAAACTTCAAATAACTCTCTGTACTTCCAGCCCTTTTAACATGCTTCCCAATTTTTAAAGATTCTTACTTTGGTATCTGAATTTCTAATGTCTATCACTTTACCTCATTCTGTTATGATTCATCATTAAATTCTGTCAAAATTCTAAAAAATACTCCTCTAGTTTTTTTTTCAAAAAAAAAAAATTATAAAAGAATTTCAAAGATTTAGGCGTGGATAATTTTGCAAATTCTACTAAATCCTAACCAACACTTAAATCCTTGCAATTTTTTTTTAAAAAAAATTATGGGTATTTTAATAATTTTGGCACTCCTTCGTTAGGATTTATCAAAAAATCCTGACAGAAAGTGATTAAGTAATAGACATTAAAAGTTGATGGTATCAAAGTGAGTTTTTAAAGATTAGGGGGCATGTCAAAAGGATTGAAAGTTCAAGAAACTATCTGAAATTTTTTCTAATTATTAATTATTAAATTAAAGTATTTTTGTAATTTTATAAACATCTTTAAAATATTTTAGAAATTTCACTGGACGGTTAAAAAAAAAAGTTTTTTTAAAAAAGTGTTATATAAAAGATAGACAATGGAGAGAGAAACATACATCTTCAGTTAGTTTCATGTTCTTTGTATGGATGCGAAGAACTTCAAGACGGCCAACGTCATCAGGAACACCGACATCTATTTCTCTATCAAACCTGCCAAATCTTCTCAACGCAGGATCAATGCTGTTAGGGCGGTTTGTAGCGCCAACAACAATGACGTTAGCGCGAGATTTGAGGCCATCCATAAGGGTCAAAAGTTGGGACACAATTCTCCTCTCCACTTCACCGTTCGTTTTATCACGCTTTGGAGCAATCGAATCAATCTCGTCCATGAATATGATTGAAGGAGAATTTTCTTCAGCTTCCGCAAATGCATCCCTCAGATTTCTCTCACTTTCTCCGGCCATTTTGGACATAATTTCCGGCCCATTTATACACAAGAAGAAAGCACCGGTTTCATTGGCAATGGCCTTGGCCATCAATGTTTTTCCAGTTCCGGGAGGCCCATATAGAAGAATTCCCTTTGGTGGCTTTACACCGATGGCTTTGAAAAGCTGTGGATGCCGGAGAGGCAGCTCCACCAACTCCCTAATTTGCGCCAATTGCTTCCAGACACCGCCGATGTCGTCGTAACCGACCCCGTCGAGCCTCTCCTCGTCCTCCCGTCTCACCGACTCGCCTTCGCAGTAGATCTCGGTGTGGGGTGCAACTACACAGTACTCCCCGGGATCAGTCTCAATCACCTTGAATTCAATACTTCTCATGCCCCCTCTCAAAAGGAATAGATCACCTTTCCTCACAGGCCGGTACGAGTCTAGGAAATAAGCTGCATGCGCCCATAATTTCAAAAACAAATTTAAGCAAACAAACAGGTAATTAATTAATAATATTGAAACAAATAAAGTAGTAAAATTAAGGATAACTTCACTTATCTCTGAATTATCATCTATTCTGCAATGTCCTCTAAAGTTTATAACTTCTTAATTTAGTGTATCGAACTTTTAATTTTTTTCAATTTCATCTGTTAGAATTTCCGTAAAATCATTTTAAAATTTTCAAAATACCTTTTTTTTTTAAAAAAATTAATATATATAATTTTTTTTTCAACTGATTCAATATTTTTACAAATTCCGTATAATCCTTGAATTTTTTTTTTTTTTTTCCTTAAAAATAAAGCTGTATTTTGATACATTTTCTTTAAGATTTAACGAAAAATCTAAACAGACTGGAGAAATTGAAAAAAAAAATAAAAATAAAAGTTCGATACATTAAATTAATAGATTTTGAACTTTAGAAGGATATTGAAAAATGGATAACAATTCAGAAAATAAATAAAGTTATCTCTAAAATTAAACTAATTATAAACTCACGTTTCAAGTATGCATCGAAGATTTTTCCAGTAATGCCTTCAATTGTGTCGTCAAGAGGCAATATGTGGACTCTGTTGCCATATTTGATATCGGGGCAGGGGTAAATCGAGATGACGTCACCGAGCTTGACTCTCAGGTTTGATCTCACCACTTTGTTCATCCTGATTTTTGGCTCCTCACAGGTTTCATCAACACTCACAATGGCAACTGTATCACGCCTTTTCTTCCCCTAAAAATTCAAAATTTATAATAAAATTAATATAATATAATGTATAGTAAAAAGCTAGCTAGACCCATAGACGCAAAAATTAAGGAAACATAAAAAGGATGTTACGGACGTGCTTACATTAGTTGGGAGAAACAATACAGGATTTCAAAAACTTTTTCTTACACTGTTTGGTTAATTTTGACAAAGGCAAGACTTTGTTCATAACAGTAAACCCTAATATTGATGCATATGAGCAAAGTTTTGAATAGTTACATGACCGCAATATATAGTGAAAACCTTCTTCATAGGGTCGTGTCGAGACAGAGGCATGGGTATAAGATTATATAGGTTAATCATAATCTAACTTAACTCATTTAATTAATGGAGTCACATCCCTCAACCATAATCCTCTAATTTTGTATTAGATTTGTACTAGATTCGCAGGTCATGTCATTATGTTGTGTGTACGTTGGTCCTGATTCCAGTCATGTAATGTGTATAAAGCTATATAAGTCAACCCTAACTCAACTCATTTAATTAAACAAGTCAGACTTTTCAACCTTAATCCGACCCATTTAATTAAACGGATTATATCATGAACCCTAACACGACCAATTTAATTAAATGGGTCCAAATCCTCAACTATAACACAACCCATTTAATTAAACGGCTTAGAATCATTAACCCTAACTCTTAAATTTCGTGTTGAGTTTATGTCACATTCATTAATCGTATAAAAAATTGTTAGTCCTATTGATAACCACATGCAACTTCAGAATTACAAGAACAAGCATAACAAACATTAAACTGCGCGCTCTCCACATGCATGCATGCGTAGATATGTGTATATTAGACGTACGGCTTATATATTATCGTTCTAAAACAATGAAAAACAGGCTAAAATCCTGCTCCTAACAAACAGCCCCCAACCTCTTCTGCCAAAGTAAAAACAAAAAGAATCTCCATATATATATAGTTTCATAAAAAACCATACGTCTTACATGCACCATATATATATATATACTATGAAAGCAAACAAAAAAAAAAGAAGAAGAAGAAGAAGAAAAGCTTGATCACATGCATGTATAGTTGTATGTAGATACCTTCATAAGGATGGAGTCTCCATGGAAAAGATCAAGTTTCTCCATAGTCGCTGAATGGAGTGAAACGACGGAATTATCATCGATGATCGCCTCGTCCACTATAAGCCTATTTGGCTTCCTCTTCGGCTCAGACATATCGATCTCTTAATAATAAACTCCACACTTTATTACACAAACAGAGAATTACTCTTTGAAGCCTCTGCTTGAAACCACAGAGAAAATAAGAAAAACAAGAAAGGGTAGCTCGATCGATCGGCTGTGAAAAGCTATAAGAGCATGAGGTGTATATATATATATATATATTTATATTAGGTTTTCGCGGAGAGAAAGGCGGTAATTAAGTTGTCCGTGTGCTAATAGGCTACAGGAGACACGTTAAGGGGCTAACTAGAAAACTTGGCGCGCACGTCTTAAATCTTTCCAGTTAAGATTGGGATTCCGAGCATGAGTCAGCATTCATGTGTCCAATTTTTTAGGATCAATATTCTTTCCAATTTATAGGATGAATTTTATAATTTTGAGATTCCGAGCAACTTGATAATATTGGGATTAAGTCGATTTTTATTTTTTATTTTTTTATACAATACGGGGGAAGAGGAAAGGGGACAATAACATTATTTGTTAGTTATTTGTAAATTATACTAGTACTAGGGGAGAATAATGTAGCTTTAATTCGATCCACCAAAGATTAAAAGAGGTATACATGACATATTAGCCTGAACATTTAAATTGGGGAATCAAGAAAACAAATAGAAAAATTGAAATAATTTCTTTGCCAATGGATCTATAGGATAAGCTTTGAATATGAGTAAAAACTGTTTCCGTATGTAGTCATTGAAAAAATTAAAGCGTGAGAATTAGAAGATTAATGATTAAGCTATAAGCTAAAGGAATCTTCTTAAGCCCAAATATTCTAATGACAATAATAAACATCAGCACTAAAGAAAAACTTGGTAAGTGGTGCATTAAAAATAATAAGGGAAAACTTCACAAAATTCATCTGAACTTTCACGCATTTTGAAATGATCCTCCAAAAGTTCAGAAACTCTTAATTTAATGTATCAATCTTTCAATTTCACCTCATTATGATTTTCAATTAAATCCTGTAAAAAACTTTTTAAAATACCCCTACTTATATATATATATATATAAAGAAAATTTCAAAGATTCAGACGTGGGTATTTTTGCAAATTCGAACACCCATCTGTTAGGATTTAACGAAATATCCTAACGGATGGGAAAAATTGAAAAAAAAAAAAAAATAGAAGTTCAATAACCTAAATTGAGAGTTTTTAAACTTCGCCCGAGGGGCGGGGGGAGAAAATTTCAAAGATTCAGACGTGGGTATTTTTGCAAATTCGAACACCCATCTGTTAGGATTTAACGAAATATCCTAACGGATGGGAAAAATTGAAAAAAAAAAAAAATAGAAGTTCAATAACCTAAATTGAGAGTTTTTAAACTTCGCCCGAGGGGAGGGGGGGAGGGAGAGGGTCATTTTAAAATCTGTGGAAGTTCATGGAGGTTTTCTAAAGTTTCCCCAAATAATATATTACATTCCCAATAACCAAAATTTTAACATTTTAAATGGTTTTAGGGTAGCTAAAATTGTTAAATAGGCCAAAACTTTCCAGCAATTTCATGCTTGGGTGCATATACGTTCAAAACAACCAAGAAAAGAAATCAACCATTCGAATAGGATTCTCGAACCTCAACATCGACACGTGTAAGACAACATGCATTCCTACTAGGTCCATTGGCAAGGCAATTCGATATGCCACTGAGCCTACTCTCTTGGTAATTTCAACGGGTCCTACCAAAATGGGGTTAAGCTTTCCCTTCTATCCAATTCCCATCACACCCTTCATAAGGGATATACTTAGAAATACCTTGTCACGGGTATCTTGAATCATCTTGGTCCCAATAACTGTCTCTCACCAACATTATTATGTTACAATGGCAACTCACACTTCCGTCTATAGAACGACTCGTAAGGCGGCATTTCAATAGTCGCCTAGTATTGTAAGCAAACCTAATTAGCAGTAGATATTGAATTCAACTTCCCCTAAAGTTTAAGACACATGTCCATTCGCTTAATCCTTCATGCCATGGTGGTCCATGCCCCCGTTATCCATAAAGCTATCATCCTAAAGATCAAAATCCTCAATGATCAACACCTTCACCCATTAGCTCTTAAGTTCATTCATTTAAATGCACCGAAAGATCCTCTATAAATACATTACTTTACTTATAGCACATAATCATATAATCAATTCCAATAACCTGAGGCTAAACAGTCTACTAACTACCATTGATCTTTATTATATTCCAGAATCTAGTACCCAATTGTTCTCCTTATTCCTCAAGCCACGCACACGATCAACTTATCGATCCATTAAGTCACGTCCCTCTACTTCGTCATTGGTACTATTTATATAACATTATTAAAGTTCTAAGTCCAATATTACCACAATTAGCATTAACATTCAAGCACCTTAACATCATGATAGTCTGCATTTTAACAAAATCCTAAGTCTTATCATTAATACATCCAATTTAGTGTTAACTAGCATCACGCATTAATAAAATCCTTGGCTAACATTACACTTTTCAAGTCCGAAACTCCAAGTCAACTGCAAGTACATAGCAAAATGGAACTAGCTATATGTATGTAATACTCCGAAAATAATAAATATTAAAAAATAAAGCAAGACACAATGACTTGTCAAATACGCCCTATAAAATCAACACTTATGATTTAAGACATCATAAAATCAATTTTCTAAAATTTTATCCTAGCCGAACGTTCGAAGACGAACGCTCAAGCATGATACTAGAACATTTGAAGTTGTCGTTTCTCAAAACGTATAAACTGTCGTTTCCCAGAATGTTCAAGTATCACACTGGAACGTTCAAGTTGTCATTTTCCAAATGTTCGACTCATGTCACAAACGTTCGATCATACCTGAAAAGCAGTACTTTAACTTTTGGACCATTTCAACTCGTCTTATTCCCTTCCTTGCCTCTATAAAAGTGCCCATACGCCCTTCAGATCACACCGCTCGCCTTTGCATCCTAGCAACCCTAAATTAGAGAGAGACAGATGGATTCTAGAGAGAGATCGAGAGTAGTTTTTAGTGAAGTTCATCCTCCATAAGGTTACGTTTGAATCTCAAGTTTTTTCTTCATGATTGTATTATACTGATTTTGTTGTTTATCAAACACTTCATGGGTCTTAAAATGTCATGTTAGGTTTATAATTTTTTATGCATAAATCAGTTAAAACTTTCAAAAACATTATGAACTTATTTTTGTTTCCATGTTTTATCACATTGTTATGGTTTAATGTATTTTTATATGACTAATAAGAACTTGGGTTAAGTGAGTAATGAGTTTTATGAATAGTTTTAAGTCATTTATGCATTCTGGCAGTCATTGAGCGTTACACTGTACTTGACCAAACATTTGACCATTGATGGCCGAATGATCGACCTCGATACCGAACGTTCCACTGGATTCGGAAGATATAGTGTCGTGGATGGCTTAGAATCGAAAGCTAAATCCCTCTCGAGCATTATATTAAAATTGATACTTGCAGCGGCGGTCATTGCTATATATACCGCATGAAAGGAACACCATGGTCTTTAATATTATGGCCATGAATGTATATAATTTTAATCATGAGATCTTGTTTTGTGTTAGAGTGAGAGTTAACACCATCATTAAAAAATATGTGGCTTTAACATTGGTGGGAATTTTCTGAGGATGCATGTACTAAGAGAGAGCTATGTAGCTTGCTAGGAATGTTTCTTGCTTTCCAAGTTGGGCATTTTGTATCCTTTGTTCAACTCTTTAATTCCCGACTGGTTGGGATTCACTCCTTAACTGTTGTTTGTTTTTCTTTTCTTGTATCCAAAATACTAATAAGGAGTCTTTGTATTAAATGGGGTAGGTTGATTTTGCAAAGTCCTTGCCCTTCAAATAAGGAAAAACAAAAAGATGTTTGTTGTAGTTTTGTCCTACACAAATTATTCAATTTTTAATTCCGTATTAATTTAAATTAGTCTTTTTTATTCCCAATAAAAAACTTTATTTGTTTTTTTTTTTTTTTGGTATTTCGTCTACATAAGTCATGAAATTTGCTAATTAATATGGTAGTTTGTTTTTTGTTTTTTTGTTTTTTTTTTTTTTCAGATCGGACATAGTTTTATAAGTCAAAAAAACCTTACCATGCAGTAACTGGCATACGTCAGTCATTGGACTGATCGATTAATTAACATATGCAATTGAGCTCTGGTTGCTAATTTAGTTTTTTTTTTTTTTTTTTTATCAATTTTGAATTGTGAGATATTGTTAGAAGTAATATCAATTTTTTTTTTTCTATTCATTAAGTGTGACATGAATCTATTTAAAAAAATAATGTTAAAAATTATATTTTTATCTTACGATACTAATCTAAAGGTTGATCGATGCTTTCACGTTAATATTAAAGTGGAATATAAATGGCGTTTCTAAGAGTATTGACACGCTATATTTATACCCAATGAATAGAACATTGCCGTAATTTTTCAGGACAAAACATATTTTAACGAAACAGAAGGAAAAAGTCAAAAAACATTAAAAATAAAATTAAAAAGAAGAAGAAGGAGGGGGGGGGGTGGTGGAGAAAACTGAAAGAAAAAGCATGAAAGTTGACAGGCTACATGTCCCCAGACAAAAGTGACATGACGATGACTTCACCCATTCCGAGAGCATATGGAAAGAAATGGCCGGCGCCGGATAACTCATGGTATTCAATCCATGGAAGTTTATTGGCAATATAGCGTTGCAGCGTAACCGGCGTTATCCTATCTTCATCACCCTGCCATATATGGACTGAGCCTTCCTTATTTGGAAAAGGGTTTTCAACATCCATCAATGGACTGAATTCCCACTTCCCAAGTCCAATCATCAACGTCCGATGCATCGACTCAAATACTCCTTGCTGCGTTGACTGTCCCTGTACTAGTACTAGTAGTAGTCAATATATATATATATTGAAGGAAAAAAAACAAAAACAAAAGAAGAAGGAAATTAATTAATGCACGTACCTTGGACATTTTAGTCCCAACAACCTTGGACATTATTTGTAAATCCTGAGGAGATAATGATTTAACGTTACCCGCTACAGCGCTTGATGCAGGAAACCACCTCTGCGTGTTCCACCAATAGGTGAGCCACGGCATATAGTGAGCCACTCGAACCGCCCACTGGTCCTGAGCCAGTTCTCTCGAGTAGGCTTCCGTTAACAAGTTGGCCGGAAACCCATGCCACCAGTAGTTCACAATGGGTGAGATTAGTGCTGCTCCTGCAAGCCTATAGACACGATAAAATTAGAAAATATAAATAATATATAAACGTATGTGAAATGATTTATTTTTTTATTTTTTAAAATTAATATTGAAGTTGTGTGGCTTTTATGTGTGAGATTCACATAAGGCCCAAATATCTAATAATGATTTAAAAAAAAAAATTACTAAGAGAAAATGTAAAGCAATTTCCGATGAATGTTCATTCATGATATAATCGAAGTCATTCATTCATTGCACTATATATATATATATATATAGATTTGGCTACTTCTTACCTATGAGGAATATACTTGAGGCAGCCCCAAGCCAGCTGGCCAACCAATAGAATTACCAATCAAATAAAATTTGGATCCGAGATCCAACTGATCAGCAAGCTCTTCTAT